>JAVQKC010092300.1:0-10762 GCA_036025475.1 Philypnodon macrostomus
TGATCCTGACATGATACTGACGTGATACTGACGTGATCCTGACGTGATCCTGATGTGATCCTGATGTGATCCTGACATGATACTGACGTGATCCTGATGTGATCCTGATGTGATCCTGACGTTATCCTGATGTGATCCTGACGTGTTCCTGATGTGATCCTGATGTAATCCTGACATGATACTGATGTGACCCTGATGTGACCCTGATGTGATCCTGATGTTTAGGGATGAGAGTCTGAAGTAGTAACGCTTGCTTTGTTTTTCTAATATTTTGTATGTTCTGGAATGAAGGGTTTAGCATCAGCACAAAACACGTTAACTTTTTTTGTGCATTTTATCTTATCTTGATCATATTTATCATCAAATTAAGCTCCACCTGTGATAATGTACTTAGTTCAATACACTTTTATTTTCCATTTACCTTAACCTTCGGTAATGTTCTCCTTTTTCAGGAATGGTTATCCAGACTCCTCTTACCTGACCCGGTTGTCTGCTGCCCTGGACACTTTGGGCATTCCATAGTCACCAGCTTCAAATCCAGAAATCACTCAGAAGAAGCCGTTTACCAGCACTCTACTACTACCGTCCACTCAATACTGTAGTTGTATATGTAGAAAATATATTAATTTTATTTGATGTTACCATTATTCAAAATTACCACAGACCCACTGGCCACAGTATTAGGTAGACCTGTTTTCCTGCTTGAGTGACCACTTTATTAGGTATATGGTCTGCCTAATATAGTGGCCAGTGGGTGTAGTTTTCATCTTTGTATATAGTTTTGTATCAGACACTGCACACACACACACGCACGCACACACACACACGCACACACACACACGCACACACACACACGCACACACACACAGGCCACTTTATAAGGTAGACCTATTTATCTGCCTGGATCTTTGAATGCACCACTTTATAAGGTAGAGCTTCCTAATAAAGTCGCCACACAATGTCCCTTTATCTGACATTCCACGTTCAATGTGTTTTTAATTGTATAGTCGTTTAAACAGTTTTGTATGGATTT
This sequence comes from Philypnodon macrostomus, assembly GCA_036025475.1. Taxonomy (NCBI): domain Eukaryota; kingdom Metazoa; phylum Chordata; class Actinopteri; order Gobiiformes; family Eleotridae; genus Philypnodon; species Philypnodon macrostomus. The sequence goes on from JAVQKC010092300.1 coordinate 1,034, forward strand.
TGCATTTTGACACCACTGTAGTTTTCAATTCATATTTCATATGTACAAATCGTTTTGAAATAAAAAACATATTCCCTGATTTTTTATTATGCTTTTTATTATTCCTGGAAAACATGTAAGGCATATGGTCAACAATAAACACCAAATCAGCGTTTACAAGCTCTACACAGGCCATCGTTTGTTTTTGTGGGACATCATGGCACCACCCAAGCAACAGAAGCAGCATCGATTCAAACGGTTGTGGAGATATTTTTTGCAACCAGGAAATCATACACAATTCAGGACAGGAAGTTAGAAATGTGGGCTCGTGTTAAAGTGGGAAAAATGGTAGCAATGTGCATGGATGTGAAGAGGAGTTGGTGAAGTGGTAGATTAGATATCAGTGCCAAAAATGTATTAAAATGCTCATATTCATAGGACTGTGGTTCTCAAACCATGGTGTAGGTGGTGCTATTGGTACCTCGGGAGATCTTTGCTGCATTGATTTGGTTGAATTTAGACCTGGTTTAGACATGAACCAGTCCAGTTTTTTCTTCCGGTTCGACTGAGCCCTGATTCAGACCTTCTAAATCCTAGTTTAGTACTGGGCTATAACTTAGGCTGGTTTAGAGTTAAATATACCTGGTTTAGTCCTGGTCTTGATTTGACTTTTAGTTCAATCAAATGTTTCTTGGTGAGACAAGTCTGAGAACCACGGGGACTAATGTGGCACAAAATGGCGGCAGTGGATTGGCTAAACTTGGCACAAAACACAGAGCTGTACAATAGTGGTAGAGTTAAGCGGTAACATGCGTTCAAGATCTGTACATAAGAAAGATGGTGGACCAGGTAAATATGCAAAGTGTGACTGTAGAATAAATAATATGTTAATAATGTGAAGAAACCAATTTTAAAAAGATGGGATAGTATAAAAAAATGTAAATAAAAACTTTCCAGACACTGTGGGCCTTAGGCGGGGCACACTCTAGACCAGCCATTCCCAAAGTCCCCTTCAATATCTAAAAACCGTCCGTGGCCCCTTTAACTCTAAATCTTCTGTCAAAATACAACACTCTCTATAACGATAATTAGCTTGAAGTTATTTTGAATTGAATAAGTGAATATGAAATAATAAATTTTTACAGACTTGACGTAGAGGCTTTGGGGGCCGCCCTGAAGGACCTTCGCGGACCCCCAGGGGACCCCGGACCTCAGTTTGGGAATCACTGATCTAGACAATGGCCAATTAGGGCTAACACAGAGACGTACACAGACTGGCAACCATTCACTCTTTCACATATATTCAGCAGGGGCAAAGCAGAGTCACAAATATATATCATTTTACATATGGACAATATAATGGGACGGGGGCAACAAAATGCTGGAAAGTGAGTGGTCGTAAAATGCTGGGTGAGGATTAGCACCTTAATAGGTCAAAGGTTATGCAGTCACCGAATCTAAAGCTAACATGCAGTTTAATTTTGTGAATAAATGATGGCGGTGTGAAAGTTGCAAACTGTTTATATTTACATTTTATGCAATGTCCCAGCTTTTCAGAACAAAGGTTTGTTCACAGATGTGTGGGATGGTGAAACAGGGGCTTTTACTTTGAAAGGTAGCCAGTGATCATACACTAAATACTACAGGATGTGTTATCGGCGTCGCAGTAAATCAACTACTTCTTGGATGTGGAAAATAACCTTTCAAAATAAAACGAAATATATACTGTACGAGAGATATATCCAGGTATGATGCGACAGAAACGAATGGAAATGCTTTACTTTGCATTTCTGAAAGTCAAACACTCCTAATGCCTTTTATTTTGAAATCCCAGTGTCTAAACTAATCACTGTGACATGACATGTGCTTTATTGTGGAATATATTGGAGGCATCTGTCCAATAATTATTTTAAAATAGGTGGTCTTCTTAACCCATCCCCAATCCCCCATTTTATGTCCATTACTAAAACAAACCACATCATCTAAAAGGCATCTTGGTTTGTTGACCACAGAGGAAAACGTTGGGAGGCTATAAAGATGATCGCTTCTCCAAACGCTAGCTTGAATACCAGAGGTCATTGCAATGTTTCAAGAGTGGTTTTGGATTTAGTGTCTGTTGTTGTGGGGACTGCGAAGTAGAGCAATCCGGAAATGTGGTGTCTGGACTAGAACTGGCCATTGAAAACGACTATTGGGGCTAGAGCAGCTGTAGTAAAGGCATCTTAACTGTGAGAAAACATCTGCTTCATACCTCAACATACAAAACCACTTCACAGGGGAAAATAAAACAGAGATTGCGTTTAGTCTTGAAAATGCCCAGGCGTGTCATGTAATTACCCCGATGGGTTATTACATAGCCCTTAACTACAGTGTATCTGCCTCATTAATAACAATGTAATAGACTGTGTAACAAACTGTAATAACATGTGACTAGCCCTAAGCATTCTGTTTGTACAATGTAGTTACATGTTATTACATTGTACTTAATGGCGGTAGATACAATGTAATTAAGCCCGATGTGACAAAAATGTTGAAATAAGTAAATTGTTGTTGCTAGTTTTTGCATTTATGGGAAGCCAACACAAAAAGTAATGGACTATAAGAGATCCTAAAAAACGGGCCAGGAAGAAAAATATTATCCGTGTGGGGTCAGTTCTTTAATGCGAAGTATAAGGGTTTTGTGACTCAGTGAATAGAGCATTTACCCCTGAACTAGAAGTGCATGGGTTTGAAGATAGGGTCATTCCATCGATAGAGATAATTTTTTACATCTCAATAAAAGCGATTTGAGTTCAAATTTTGAGTTACAGTTTTCCCCAAATAATACATATCACTTATAGTTTGCTCGCGGCTTTGGGGCTCATGTGGGTTATAGCACGGATTAAATGGCCCATAAGTGGCCCATTTTATTTCATATGGGGTTTTTAGACACACATTCACTGATCTATACACTCCATACCTTTGATTGTGGGCATGAGGTGGAGAGTACAATAATGCATGCAAATTACTGAAAATACTGGATTTCTTTCATGAATGGTTTTTATGAGATGTAGCCCTAGAGCAGGGGTGGGCAAACTGCGGCCCGGGGGCCACATGCGGCTCTTTGAGCTTTTTAATCCGGTCCACCAAGCATTTTCTCATATTTATGAAATTAATAAATATTGCCAGTTTCTCTCTCACGTTGTTATAACCTGCAGTAACCAGTTAACTCCACATCGACATGTGTTTTCACTGAGGTCTGATCGAAGGCTGTGTGTCTCATTTGTCAGAAATCATTGCAGCTTACAAAGAATACAATATCAGCCGGCCCTCTCGGCACAATTTTAAACCCCATGTGGCCTTTGAGTCAAAAAGTTTGCCCACTCCTGGTCTAGGGGAATGCTGGCTAACCACAGTGAAAAGTTGAAAAATGTGTCAGAAAGATGTCTTGAAGTGAGGTCAAATTGATTTTTTGGACCAGTGATTGACATTATGGTATTTGTGTAAATAAGCACCTGTTATATGGGACACAGTTTCGGACACACATTTGAAACCCAACCAAAAAAAAAACAGAATTGTCTTGATATTTTTTATGCACTGTTAATATCCAAAGCATTGACAGAGGAGAATAGTTACATACATTTTGGCACACATGGTTTTTTGGACAAACAGAAACTTCAGAATCACATTTTTACCAAAATAAGGATCGACAGGTCCCGCACATTTGAGATTATTATTTTTTTTTTACTTTGAACGTTTTAAATCTTCGGATAAAACCAAACAGGAAACAAACAAATACAAAATAAATGTAAATTAATAAACATAAAAAAAAAAAAAAAAAAATGTTGTAATTTCTACAACATGGCACTCAGGAAAACAAAAGCACCATTTCACAATAAGGGGGGAGCTTATACCAGCAGATTAGAACAACACTAACCATTGGCTTTTACATACAGTCACTCCCCACCACCACACATTAGCTTCAGCAGCAGCCATCCGCACTCCGGTCCGCTCACAAGGCTACCCCCCCCAACAAATCCAGCTCCGGACTTTACTACCTCCCGCATATAAACAAGAATGGATGAATGCTTTTGATTTGAGCCACCCAAAGAGAAGCACAAGACAAGGCAAGCTTAAAAAGATAATGTCACTGGCCACTTTATTAGGTAGGCCTCGTCTGAACTGCCTTGATGCCTTGATGAACGGCATGAGTTCCCTCGTTCCATCAAGGTCTACACATCTCTGAAGAGGACAACACATGAAGCAGTCTGCCACAAGGTCTACACATCTCTGAAGAGGACAACACATGAAGCAGTCTGCCACAAGGTCTACCTAATAAAGAGGCCAGTGTATATTTCTAATTGTCATTTTGTTGAGCAGATTTAAGCCTTTGAGAATACAACTGGACCGGGGTGCGGCTGCTCGATAAGTGCATTAAGCAAGAGTGCAAAATACTAATACCAATCGTCCTCGTAATATAGGCCTTTTTATCAGACAAGGAAGAAAGAAATAGTTAGGGGGTAAATGCTACCGTGATGATATTGTAACATAGAAAAGGGTGCAGAGAAAGTGAATAAAAAGAAAATCTTTTGGGGGAAGAAGAAAGATTCTAGGTGCTTTTTTGGAAAAAACCTGACATAGACCTGAGGACACAATGGCACACCACATACAGCACATGAGGAAGGCCACTCATGCGAATACAACAACGTATTTTTGTACATTTGTAGTTTTTTTTACAAAGTCACTAGTCACCATCTGAGTCTCAACACTACAGGGTCGGACGGGTCAACAGAACAGGCAATGACAGGCAGGAGGACGGTTCAGTTATGGATGTTAAGGTCCACAAACTGATAGTCATTTTGGTGACCTTTGTGTGCTACCTATTGAGTGAAGAGAACACAATTTCCCCCCGGTTAGAATCAATTAGGAGCCATTTTAACAGTAGTCCAATATGGATGCCATTCAGGATGTTTTGATTACGTTATGACCAATCTTGCACAGTTGTTTGATCCTAAGTCCAATCAAAGTGTTAAAAAGTCATCATTCGAAACTAATCTGGCATAAAAGTTTTATTTTAGTGACAATGCAAGGCAATTTCTAGGATAACAGAAGATGATACATGCTTCGATCTTTAGGGGGCGCCGTTTGCTGGTTTAGTCAGCATACATTGTCATGAAAAACAGTAGGCTAATGCATTTCTATCTCCTGTTGCATTGCCTTCTAGGATTTCAATACACCCCACCTATTAGCACTAGTGAATCTCCTATGACTGAAGCGATGGATTATATTTTAACATTATGTCTATAGTCTGTGTTTTGATGGAGATACAATGCTAACTACTGAATGCAGGAGGAGAAGCGAAGCAGAGCAAACACAGTGCCATCTCGGTGAGCCTGACGCCTGTTGCTATGCCGACCATCGAGAGCTAAATGGAGAGAGGGAGAGAGGGAGAGGGGGGGCGGGGCAGGAGGAGGAGAGGAAAACTACGGGCACCACTTTACATCCAGCCCGCCGCTCACAGGTCAGGTCAGAGGAGATGTCGTGAGAAGCTGACTGAAAAGATCAAACTAAAAAGCTCGCCTGCTATTTCTTCATAAATGTGCTTTATGAGGCTTATGTGATGCTCAATTGAACAAACAAGCTAAATATTGATAGACTAATTGCTAATGTGCTCTACCTTAGCACTGACATTGTGCAAGTTATTGAATGTGAATGTATATAGTGTTGCTGATAGTTGGTCACTGGTCAATTGGATTTCAATGACCAGGTTTAGTCCTGGTTAAGATCATGTTTAGACCTGGCTTAGACCTGGTTAAGTCCGGGTTTATTTAGACCTAGTTTGAAGATAGTTTTGCCCTAGTTTAGACCTGGATGAATATGTCATGAACTCCTCCTCTACTGGGTTCCTGATTGATGCACCAGCTAATGTTCTATACCCAGGCACAGACTTTACACAAAAACCAAGCCACACAATCTAAAAACTAAAATGTATGCCATTGTTGTCCATTTTTGAGGCTTGAAAATCTCCCAAATGTGACAGTGGCCTCTTTCACTACATCAATGACTGTCTATGTGTGCAATTGTATACAGATAATTGAGTTTTTGATTGGCACTGGTGTTGCCGGCTGCCAACAGTTGGTCGGTCAGCGCAAAAAAGAAGACGTAAGATGAGCAATAATTTCTGCCTAGCCCCATCCAGCACGGCAAAGAAAGGCTCCTTATGAGGGCGAGAAATTCATATTCAAGCCAGCATTATAATAACTTCAGCGGCAAAGGAAGAGGAAGCTCATGAATAAAAACTCTTAGCGCCCGACAAGCTAAGGCCAAAATCTCGGAGCAAATAATAGTGTTGCTAAGGTTTGCGAGGCGTCCAAGGAACGGCCAATGACACACGGAGGCAGTGGCCAAAGATGACACATAGTTCAGTGGTCTCTGGAGACGCAGAGTAGTGGTGTTCTCCCATTCGTTTGAATACATCAGCGAACTAAAACAACAAATACATATAAGGATATGCCGTCTTTGATTGATTACACAATGTTCTTTTATACCTAGGCACTGACAGTCCACATGTAACTGATTGATCGCCGGTAACCAAAACCATCTTGTAGATTCATGGTTTGCTATCCTTGGTGGCTAATGCTAATTGGTCCATTATCTGTGGTTTTAAATGCTAGTTTGTCCATTGAAATTGCATTGAGTGTGGCCATATTGTTTACAAATTAAGAATCTATGCAAATCATTTTTAGTAATAATTTATTCTTTGCAAAAATGTACATGGATGTGGTTGCTCTGCCTGTCTTTGTTCTCGTCTGTCGATCCAGTCCAAGTGAGGGTGGGGGCGTGGTTGGGGTAGTAGTGGTTGGAGGAGTGGATGGGGGGTATACTTTGGGGTAAATGTGTGTCAGGTGGTGGTCTCAAACTCAGCACAGTAAAGGAGAGGAGGGAGTGACAGGTGGAAGTAATAGCAGAACAGTTTAGCACAGTAGGACTCTGGGGAGGCAGAAAGTGGGAGGGGCATGATGGAGTGAAGTGGGCGGGGCATGGATTGGCATCGTCAAGAAAACTGTAGTTCTTTTTTCAGACCTGGACTACAATACCCACAATCCCCTTTTCATAGTTCCAACAGGATTGATTGGCCAATAATGACACACAATTTGCCAATCAAAAAAATCAGCATTTCTCTTTCTGACCTAAAATGTGGTTTGGATATTAATTTTCATCATTGCCTATTCTGCTCCATTGGCTTTGTAATAGGCAAGAGTTTAATACTATCTTGTATCTAAATAACACTATTAAAATCCTAATTAGATTGCCATTGCGCAATTTCAGGGTCTCATTATACCACCGGCAATGAGGCAGGATGGTTAGGCTCTAGTAATGGTTTGCATAAAGTCTTGCATATTATTAAATTGTATATATAAAAAGCCCTAATTCAGTTGCATATTTTGATTTGGCCACATCTAAATCAGAAAGAAGAAATCCAATATCCAGAATATTTTCAAACATTTGAGGAGATCGTTGGTACAGCCAGGCCTAAAGTAGCTCCTTTTACATAGCTGGTTGCTCACATTTGATCAAATACTGTGATTTTTAATACTGAATTCGTGTCTGTATCTGATTTTGGCCCATGATATTTAGGTACGTGCACATTTCAAAGCTAGTTTTTCCCTTAATTGGCCCACTTTGCAAAGACACTTGGTACAGCCCTCCCAAGTGAACATGGCACTATGAAGACACTTAAGGGGATTCTCTGAAATACAAAGGGCCTTTTCTGATTTGATCAAAAGAGTCCTTAGTGAATCATGTCTGACTCAAAACTGGACAATGCAAAAATAACTGGACAATGCAAACATAACAATGCAATCCAGGCCTATGCTGCACTCTCTATGTAAAAGGAGCTAAAATAGTAAAGCCTTGGGGAGGTTGTAGGCAGATTTTGAACATCAGGAGGATAGTGGTGATAATGCTGTATCCTAAATACCCCTTGTACAGAACGACCTCCATAACCCAAACCTCCCCACTCCCCCCACACCCCCAAACCCATCCCCGCTCCCTTCAACGGACAGAAAACCATAGACATAAATATAACACTAGAGAGGACACGGTAACTGCTGACTTGGCTATTGCGGCTGCCATCTTTTGACAGTAGGCTAATGCTAACTAGCTTAGATGCAGTATTCCCCCAGTTAATTAATAGGACGCACCTGGGTTGAGTTCAAACATTGCATTTCATTTATAGTGGCCACACTGACATTAGCATACAGTTTACCATTAGCGTACAGTTTACCATTAGCATGCAGTTATATGCTAAGGCTAACTAGTGCAGTTTTAGTTTTTATTTAGTCACACGTTTAAATCTAAATTTCGCTTTTGGTGGGTTTTTTGGGGGGGCATTTTTGCAACTTGCACAGCACAGTGTCTACAGCACTAAGATGGCGACCGCACTTGACATCAATTAGTTGAACACTCTAGTGTTTTATCCATCTCTATGACAGAAAATCACCCGGTCTGCACTACACTACCCACAGTCCTTCACTCCTTCTTAGGCTCCTCCTCCTCCTTCTTCACCTCCTCCTCGGGTTTCTTCTCCTCTTTTTTCTCTTCTTTCTTGTCGTCCTTTTTCTTGCCGTCGTCTTTTTTCTTGTCCTCTTTCTTCTTGTCGTCCTTCTTCTTGTCGTCCTTCTTCTCCTCCTTCTTGGTCTCTTCTTTCTTCTCCTCCTCGGGCATTGGCTCCGTGGTCAGGATCACTTTGCCAATGTTGTTCCTCTCCTGCATCTTCCTCATGGCATCGCCAACCTAGAAACGCAGGGCAAGCAAGAAAAACACGGTTACGAAAAGACTGGAGGGATGGAAAGTGTTAGGATTGTTATACACTGAATAGGATTATGGATTAAATTATTATGGATTCATAAGATCAATCAGTCCTGGACATGTCTATAGCCTGTGCATCCTAGAAGTGGATCCCCCTGGATCACTTGGTTCTCTTTGAGGTTTCTCCATTTCCCATAGATGTTTTTTCTAGTTTGTCTGTAAAGCCCAAGTGGCAATTTTGTTGTGATATAGGGCTATACAAACAAAATCGAATTGAACCTGCCTTATATAAAGACCTATAACCAACAAACTTCAATGTATTGTATTCGGACACCTCTCTACGAGAACCACATTAAGTTCTTCAGCAATAGTCATCTCATGGCCATTGGAAATATATGTTTATTAACTGTACAATAATAATAATAATAATAATAATAATAATAATAATAATAATAATAATAATAATAATGCATTAGTTTTATACAGCGCTGTTCTCAAGACTCAAAGATGCTTTACATTACATTATTCATTCACTCCACAGTCACACCCGGTGGTAAGCTACAAGTTTCAATGTCTGTGTACTCAACTCAACTGGTTGGTCAAGACCCAGGAAGTGTGTTGCAAGGTTTTTTTCTCCCAAAGACTTTATACAAAAAGGGGGGAATAACTTGGGCTGTAGATTTTTACTACCAGAAACTGTAGGGTTATCAAAATTATCCTACACCAAGGCTTCAGTTGTTCACATTCACAGCACACATTCATACATTAGTGTTGCAGAAAGTGCCTTGCCCAATGACGAGAGAAGAGAGAAGTGGGGATTGAACCACCCACGCATATACATGACAGACCAAAAGTTTGGACACACCTCATTCATTCAATGAGTTTTCTTTATTTTCATGAAAAGGCAAGAAATCCCACTGATTAACCCTGACAGGGCACACCTGTGAAGGGAACACCATT
>JAVQKC010092325.1:0-11684 GCA_036025475.1 Philypnodon macrostomus
GCGCTGGCCCAGGATTGCGAGGTCCCGGCCATAATCCCGGGAGCGGACTAGGTCAGTCCTGGAGCGGCTGTAAATCCGGGAGCCATCCGTGAGCGGACCGTGATAATTGCATGTTATTAGTACTTCATGACTATCTTAGCGAGTCTAATGGTTCTTCCGATCCAAAGCATTTCATTGCATTTTTTGACCCTGTGTTGAATGCAGATATGACAAATAAACTTGAAACCTGAAACCTACAGCACCATCAGATCACTCCATTTTGACCAATAGACGATTAATTTTACTTGTGTCCCTCCCGTAACCTCTACAGACCCTACATTTTTTAAGCATTTCATTTAAATTTTTTTACTTTTCTTATTTTGGGAGACTTCACCTTTAGATGCCAAATTACATCAATTGTATACTAAAGGTGACTAAAGAATTCACTGTAAAATAATGAATTAATAGCTGTGTAAAGTAGACCAAACATTGGGCCCCTGAAGCAGATCTCTTTACAGACGGTTAAGAATATGAAATGAATACTAAAAAGTGCAAATAGCAATTTTCTATGCAACAAATGCCATGTCATATACAGATATACACACTAATCTTGTTTGTGTGAATACACTGCTACATGCACTTCTCAGAAGCTTTAACACTGAGCTCTGCCATTCATTCTCAGCTTGTCTCAAATCAGTCACACCTCCGTTACAACATATGACACACTCCCTGCTGCCACTGGAGCTTTTAGCGTCATGGGGGCTTTTGTAAAAAAAATATCCCAAATCAAAAGGTGAGCTCCTGTTTCCCCAGCAAATGCTAAAAAAAGTTAAACCCCAGGGGGAAAAAAGATCTGGCTACTAGCAGAAACACAATTGTAAAGTTTAAGGGCAGTGTTGGGTAGGTGCTCACCCACTGGTTCTCCCCCGAGTGTATACTGTCTTTGTGTCCCTAGGCAAGACACTTAACCCACATTGCCTAGGAATGTTGTTTGATTGGTGTTTGGCGGTGGTGGGAGGGGCCGTAGGCGCAGACTGGTAGCCACGCCTGGCTACAAAAGTGGCTTACCACCACCGGATGTAACTGAGGAACAAAATGAATTATTTCCAATGTGCTCATATGGGAAATGAAGGACAGAATTTTACATTATTACGATACAATAAAGGCTAAAAATCGGCCTTATGCGTACAGCCTGAACGTTAGTCACTATTCCCTCTCACATTCATTCACTATAGGGCAATCAACTATATAAATGCATTAGATGGTGACACTGTAAGTAAGTACTCAACATATACTTACACAAATCAATAAAACTGTGGCTATAGCCATACTCCCAGTCTTGATATAAAAAGTTGTTTTGCTACTGTTTTGGTATTTCTTAGACCGCCTTGGAAGACACGTTTGCAAGCAGAAAACATTTTACATAAACTAGAGACCAAAAGGCTGAGAAATGTGCTTTTAAAAAGATATCCATGTACATGCAGTCAGGCCCTAAACCCTCTGCTGGCATTGTTGGCATGGGAACAGTTAGTTAAGCAGTTCTGACTCAGAGGAAGAACTTATGCTGTGTGCATCCGCCAAGGGATTTTGCAGAGACCGAAGTGCCATAAAAAGAAAGTTCTTGTTTGACTAAAAAGGAGCAGAAACCGTTTCGAAGACATTTTATATACAGAACAACCCAATTTGGTGCAGAGCGGATTCAGTATAATTGCAGCAGCTCTGTAATGATCTTATTAGTGTGCCCGCTGAGCTGAACCTGTGTGAGTACTTACAGAGTGCTGATAGTAGTGAGATGTAGAGAGATGTGACACTCTGACAAGTTATAAAAAAATTATAAGTGAATCTCAAAAGCAGTCAAATACCAGAAAGAGGATGCATCAATTTCTGTGACGGCTCATAAACCTCTCCGCTCAGTTTTATACCAAACATTATTTGAATGTAAGGCAAAAACAGGCAGATATGCATAGTATATGTGAATTAAGTGAATTAATGTGTTCAATGGTAGTATTATTTAGTAATATTTATCTCCAATCATGTGATTAGCGTTGAATAAATCTACAATTCTCTTGACCCTTTTTTACTGTGGCACATTTTCTTCCGTTTATAGCCCACCTAAATTGTGTTTCTGTCGCAGCAAAGGGTCTCTTAAGTGGAGCCCAAAACATCAGAATTCGTTCCAGAAAGTCCCAAATTGCACATGAACGTCCACTTGATTTCTGATTGCAAAGAGAATACAATACTGAAGATAATGAAAAAATTAGACCCCTGTGGGTTGTAATATAAGGATTGCTGTTTTAGAGCATAGGGCATTTAACAGTCTACCCACACACGGCTACACAGTGGGTGACGTTTGATTAAAAAATAAATTATTATCCTATTCAGTTTTTTTTCCGAAGTATTAAAAGAGAACTCCAGAATGCTACTCATTATTCTCATGTGTTCTGATTTGTGAACGTATGAGGCAGTGAGTTCTCCATGTGTGAGACAGGGCTTTGGGAAAAGAGAGGAGGAGGAGAGGTGAATCCACAGGTCTGCACAAATATTCTTGTCCATATGATCTATCTTGCAAACAGACTTATACAAGCTCCTTGGTGAAGTTAACTGAAATCTTTGTGCAAACCTAGAACTGAACTAGATCTAAATCAGACAAGCATGTGTGTCTCATGAATTATCCATATCAAGATCAGAGCTGCTTTATTATTTCAATTATCCTCAGTGACCATATGATGGACTTCCAGTACTAAACCAAACCAAGTACACCAGGACTAAACAACAGGGTTTATACGTCAACCAGGTCTGAGCCAGTTCTGTATCATAGTGAATGCAGATGTGACTAACTATGTAAATTATCCACACCCTGATCAGAGCTGCTTCATTTTTTTCAACGCTCATTAGACATGGTGTATGTTAAACCACCTCCATATACTGTACATCATATATCCATATTAACAAAGAGAATGTTAGATTTGCTTAGTGACAGAACATGAAGACTCCCAGCTCCTCTTCCTCAGATCTGTGAGGAAGGTACCAGGAGGAGCCAATTTAACAAATAACAGATACTATAACTCTGCAGTACTCTAATACATAATGGAGCTAAACCAGAACTAAACCACATATTGTAGGTCTAAACCAGGTCTAAACCAGGTCCAAACCGTGTCCAAACCAGGTCTAAACCAGGTCTAAACCAGGAGAAAGCCACGTCCAAACCAGGTCTTATTTGTGTAGGGATGAACCAGGTCTAAACCAGGTCTAAACCAGGTCTAAACCAGGTCTAAACCAGGTCTAAACCAGGTCTAAACCACGATCAAACCAGGACCAAGCCATGTCCAAACCAGGTCTTCATTGTGTAGGGATAAACCTAGGTCTAAACCAAGTCTAAACCACGTCCAAACCAGGTCTTATTTGTGCAGTGTCTAAATCAGGTCCAAATGCTTAACCAGACCGACATTCGATCAAAACTAGAAGGGCTTAACCAGGAGTAAACCATGTCTAAACCAGACCCAAACCAGAACTAAACCAGGATCGGAACCATGCAGGGATAAACAAAGACAAAACCAGGACCAAACCAGGTCTTAATTGTGTGTGGCTAAACGAGGTCTAAATTAGAAAGAGATCCTACATTGGAAAAGAGCATCTTCTAAACAGATGTTTCTTAGTCCACCACTGACCTCTTGTATATTAATGTGCAGTGTCTGGTCATACAAATGGATTACTATAAGAGCAAAATTCAACACAATACAAAAATATATCAATAATAAACTTGCAGGAACATTAAGCTATATTTTATTGCCCTTGTTCTGTCTTCTGCATTTGACCAATCCTGCAATGGGGCAACCTGTCTGGAGCACTGGGCAGCCGCAAAGCAAAACCCGTTTTCAGATCTTGAGCCAGGATCTTAGTCAGGGTGTACCTAGCATTAGCCTATTGTGCATGTTTTAGATTGATGGGGGAAACCGGAATATTGGCAAAATACTTACCATACCATACTTGTATAGGCCTATAAGTAAAGAACTGGTCAGAGGTAATGAATCAGCAGTCCAGTACCTAAATGGATCTACATTGGTCTACCATTTTATCTTGATACAATGCTTCCCTGCAGGTTTTAATATACTCAATGGTACATGCTGCATTCAATATATGTTTTGAGACTCATGGGAATATAAATTCTCCTATGTATTTTATGTATAACAGACACAAGTGTACCCAGTCAGAAGTATATTACACGGTGTATGATTTTTCATCTTTTGTGTAACCTTTTCCAGCTTGAAACCTCCAAACCAAGCTCAACAGACTCGACGCTGCTCCAGAAATAAAGTCTGGTCTTCAAGGTAAAGCCCTTTTCTAGCTTGATGTAGTGCCAGCCTTAGCAGGTAGTTATACAGATTAGATGCTAACTTAGCTAAGTTACTTTTTCGCTAACCACTGCACCACCATTGGTAATTATATAGAAATTACTATATTATTACCTGCATATGACCTGTTATTACTGAGCTGTAAAGTATGACCTAATAACCATAATTTACAGAATGTACTCGGTTAAAACTGCATTTACGTCATAACAAAGATTGCAGTGTTTCTCAACTTGAGGTTCAGGGCCCCAAAGTTCACTGCAGGAATATAATTCTGATTTAAGTGGAAGCCCAAATATTGTTGTAAATTAGGACTGTTCAGCAAGTCTGTTATGGCTTAACTCTAAAGTAGTCAATCACTTTCCGCCACTAGATGGAGTCAAGAGCAGGTTTTGGTCAATACGCTCAAGCAGTTACATGTTTAATGAAATGATTACAAATATTCTTATAAGTTAACATCTATGACAAAGATAGCGCTGTTGTGACCAATTTCTGATTCAGGGATGACAAGCAGTATACTCTAAACAGCCAATAAAAACGTTGCTTATCAAAAAACGCTCCTTCCTTGTATTTGACCATGGAATTGGCTCAAAATTGTGTTGAAATTTTCCTATTGTGAAAGTCTAGATTGTTGTTTTAATGTTCAATTTTGTTCACTGCTCATTTCCATGCCAATGTGCCATTATATGATAACATTTTACACAATATGGCTGGATATAGGACATACACTGTATTTAATCTGCTCCCATAGGTTTTCAGCTAAATCAGACACCTTGTTCTACTGTGGGCCACTTTAATCTTGACATTTAATTAAACGAATAGTCATTTTCTTAATTAACTGCCGCGGGTGGAGAAATTAGAAACATTACATATTAACATGATGAGGCCTAGGAGTAGATAACAAAAAGACATAAACTCACTGGCCACTTCATTAGGTAGACAGTGTGCCTTATAAAGTGGCTGGGATGTGGTCTTCTACTGCCGTTGTCCAAGTATTATCTGAGTTATTTCACCAACAGAACTCTTTTCAAACCATTCTCTGTAAACCCTAGACATGGTTATATTTGAAAATCCAGTTGACTTGTCTTTTCCAGAACAACAACCACAGCATGTTAAATATATATATATATATCTTCTCTCTATTCTTGCGTTGACCTTCTGCAGATGTGTCTTGAACATATGTGCATAACTAAATCCATTGGCTTGATACACAGTGATACGCTTGGTTTTCTATTTGAGCTCACAAGGAGGTAAATACATTGTAAAGTGTCAAGTGGATGTATGGATCTACTTTCAATGCAGCAAGAACCACTGTGAGTGACTAATGTGCTGTAGCTCAAATCCTCCAAAGCCTGTTGAGTCATTGTTTGTTGGCCTTTAATAAAGTGCTACAAATAAATCCTCCGGAGATGCACTGAACTTGCCACGAAGTAAACCTATAATACAATAACTCTGCAAACAGGCAACCTTTACAAGAATTTAATTACCAACCACAAAAATATAGTCTGCCACAAAAGAGGATCCTCTACTGTCCTTGTAATCAATGGCAATGATGATTTTCCCAACATTTGCAGGATAAAACTGAAGAGATTCAACAATTTCTGAAACAACTGCATTCATTATGTTCCTTGCTAATAAATTGTCAGCTTTTAAGTGCTCCTCGTTGGTTCTTTTTTTGTCTCTGGCACGTCGACAATGTGCTGAGTACGCCCAAACCTGCGCTCAAATACGCCTTAAAGAAAATGGCATATTAAGTAGTGAGTCTTCTAAGTGGAGTTTGCTGACTGAGTGAAGACAAAGAAGAGAAGACTTTTACGACAGTTAGACACTTTATTAGGTCGACCTTGTTCCTGATAAAGTGCAATCTGGTCGTCTGCTTTATGTTTTATCTTGTGTGTGTGTTTAGAGATCTGTAGACTTTCACTTCTGGTTTTTACCCACAGAACTGTCACTCCCTGGATATTGTATCTTTATCAAGCCATTCTCTGTCAAACCAAGATGTGACTGTACATCATCAATTTCCACCTGGCACCAATATTTCAAATGACTTAATTGGCTTAATTTGCCTTGAACCTATATGGCTAAATACAGTATAAACTGATGCAATGTGAAATAGGTCTACCTAATAAAGTGGCCAGTGGATGTAGGTAAAGTAATACAAAAAAAGCTCATTACATTTTCCTCCACTTCGTCACAGGCCGGTAAAGGTGGTGTCAGCCTTTCCTCCACAGCACACACACACAAAAAAATGCCAGCAAAAGATTTCTCATGGATCATGATAATATTGTCCCCCAGGGTCCTGAGCATAAAGAAACCATCCATAAAATTTGGCACAGCATTCACCTACCTCCAAAATAATGACCTTTTGTTTACTTTGGTATTCTATATTAGGCAATGTGTCTATTAAGCTATTCAGAATAACCTAGATAGAAGCTTTGAATAATAAGATATGTTGATAATGCCTCATCCCCAGTCCACAGGTCAGAGACAGAATCTGTGAGTGGTATCTGCTTACAAAATATCAAAATATACTCGGTGTCTTTTTTGTTTATCAGTTATTCACTTTGTACGAAAAATGACTGGTTTCTTCATTTCATTTTTGTTTGCTTACATGGACGGAAAACTATTCGGATGCACATGGAATACATATTCATCACATCTAACATTTTTTCTCATTTTTAATTAAATGTCACAAAACGACCAGTCTCAAAACCGGACTTTCACGACAATTACCAAACCGGTAACACTTTACAATACGAGCAGCATTTTCCTCAGTACTTACACAGTATTAACAATGTAATAAAACAGTAACTATACCCAAGTACACTGTTATTACATTCTTATTACAATAAGTCTAATTATACTGTATTTACACTGTTATTACACCCTTATCATAGCGTGATTAAAATATATTTATACAGTAATTACAGCATAATATACACCTAAATAGCACTAAACTAACACTGCAGTAACTAGTCTCTAGGTGTGTTTTATGCAGCTTTATATATGATCATATAGTGTAAGAGTATTGCATATATACAATTTATATAATAGAATGTATTATATAATAATAATAATTTTATATATATATATATATATATATATATATATATATATATATATAGCAAAAACATTTTAGACACATTTTTTATGAAAGTGTAATATTTACATTCTGGTTCCTAGTAATTAAGTCCTGCTTTAGCATACGGGCCAAATGCTTGGTTAATTATCTGTTAACTAAGGATTAATTATAAGGTACCTACATCTTTGTTACCAGTTTGTACTGGGGAAACACTTTACTTATACAAGATGTATTCTTTATAAATACCATTATTTATGTATAGGTGTTTTTTGTAATTACTTGTGTGATATGAATAATGTGTCTAACATGTTTTTGTGTATTTTATATCAGCAATACTCTTTTACATGATAGGATCATATATAAAACACACCTATTTACAGTACAAATACAGTGTGATTGCAGTGTAACTATAGCGCTATCAAGGTGTATGCTGTAATTACAGTATAAATACAGTTACATTTATAATAAGGGTGTAATAATAATGTGATACAGTTTGATTACATGGTTAGTATTATATATTAAAAATGTAACTACAATGTAATTATAATTACACTGTAATTATTTTGTAATAAGAATGTAATAACATTGTACTTGAAGTACAGTGTTATTACAATGTATTTACAATGTACTTACAGTTTTATTACTGTGTAAGAACCTAGGAAAACAAATCCCATATTCTAAAGTGTTACCAGCATCCATTTTATGTAACACAAGACAATAAAGACTAACCTAAAACTGAGCTTTCAATATGAAGGAATGTGATTTTTCCATTCACTCGTCTATTTTACACTTTGCCCTTGTCAGTGTGGTCTGGACCTCACCTCTCTCCAGCACAACCCGATGATGAATTTGACAAATGACGTGCGATTGTGTATGAAGTTTTAAGTGAAAGGCATTTGATCATCTGGCAGCGTGCCACTGGCCTGAGCAGCTGCTGTACCTCCCTGTTTATGTTCCCATAGGAAGGAAGCGCACATAGCAGCTCAAAATAAGACTCTATCAGTACAATGTTAAAGCGTCCTCCATATTTGAAGTAGATCAAAGTTACACTGGACTTATTAAAAAGGTTGTTTACTGTTTTGCTGGTGTCTTTAGAGGAAGATAGTGAGCGATAATTGCACATGACCCACTCGTGAGCTGCCTTATCATGGATGGGCTCGGAGCAGATCTGACACGCCAAGAGCAGAGAGAGATCTGCAGTGATTATTCTATGATCTTAGCAAATAAATGTATCAACAAAGAAGATATTAATGAATAAAATAGGTCTAATCAGGGAGGTAAAATGGACTTAAGCAGGATTGAACATTGAATATAGCCAGGATTGAAAACTCAACAAGCAGTTCTAAACCTGGACAAAGCCAAAGTACATAAAAGGGATTTGTAGATAATAAATATAAGTTTAGAATTTTTTACTAAACCAGCAACAAATCAGGATTGAACTAGATCTAAATCAAAAAGAAATTATGACAAAATACAGCTCAAAACACATTTCATTATCATACATAACCTATAAAGAGAAAACTGAGACCTACATCTCCACAAAGCCACTAATATTCTGTGCAGTACTATTAACAAGGACGGAACCATGCAGACAAGCAAAGCCAATAGGTATACTCAGGAATACTAAATAGATAGTCATATAGGAAGGCAATGTTATTGCCCACAACTAGAGAATATAAGGAAACAATATGAACTCCAAATGATTTAGATATTTTTGCCACTGTATTCTTTATTACACAATTGTAGTATCTGTCACAACTGTGTCCGGTCCACAGATGAAATGCTGCTGCCCAAAGTCCCTTCTTTTGTTCCCACCAGACTCCACAGGTGAACAGAACATGGGAAGCCCACACAGAGAGAGAATATATGACACACATCAGCCAGCAACAATATCTATCAAGACAGGAAGGCTTGCTCATATGTATATGGATATTACTGGTTATTTCTATTTTATCCCAAGAATGAAATATTGCCAGCAGGTCTACACAAGGACTAGTCTCAATACATGACAACACTACAATGCATTGGTTTTATATATAACACTTACTTCACTTTACTTGCTTTACAATTGCAAATATTCATTCACTCCAGTAACACATTTGTGGTGGTAAACAACTTTTGTAGCCACAGCTGCCCTGGGGCATCCTGACAGAGATGTAGCAGCTATACCACAACCATACAGTCTTACCGACTACCACCAACACAAGTCAGACTAACACATTCATACAAAGGCGATGTAGGTGTATTGTATTGTACTGTATTGTATTGTATTGTATTGGGCAGGTTGGGCAAACCATAGTTAAAGACCAAACTACAAAATACAGAAACTAATTTACTTTATGTACTGATAAATCTTACCTATATTTCTCATTTATAACACGTAATTATATATTTTTTGGTTAATGCAAGGCAGCTCTAACATCTTTACAAGGCTTTTACAATGTAATTTAAAGTATGCAGTCCAACATACCAGCAAAAAGTTACCATGCAAAACACTGAAGCAAAAAACATGAATTACATGCAGAAATAAAAATGAAATAAATCCCTTCTGTAATGGTAAATGAAAGTATGGCATCCCACGAGAAACCTCCAGCTGCTCCGTGTAAATGGGAGCTTTGTCACATGTTTCAGAAGCAGCTCAGAATCCATCAGGACCGAAAGGACCATTTGAAAGAGGAATGACTCACCTCCCACCGGAGCTTTGACTGATGTTTCCCTGTAAGAGATTTGGAAGAAGTGAGAGGTCTGCACATGAGCATCGCACTGGTGTCTTTGTGCTGCTCTGAGACTGAGAGCTCTGTGTGTGCAAGAGAGAGGGAGAGAGGGGGAGAGAGAGAGAAGGAACTCCCACCTACGTACATGCTGACAGTGTGGGCAAGACATACGCAGGGCTAAAAAATGAATGATGGGTTGCTGAAGAAATTTCTGAGCGAGAGGAACTTGATAGATACTAAGGAATCCATTATAGTCAGGGCCACCTTAACCTGCTGAGAGGCCCTGGGGCTGATCTACGTTTGTAGGCCCCCCTACCATATGGTTACATAGAGATTGTAAAATCCTCCTGCCAAATTTTTTGCACAAACAATTTATATAATTTAAACAATTACCCTTTAATAATCAAACTTTACAATCAAGCATAACTGAAAATACCTAATCTAATAAGTAGTGCTGTCAATAGATAATAATAAAAAAATTGATCTTTCTCTCTCTTTTTCTCTCTTTCTCTTTCTCTCTTCCTCTCTTTCTCTCTTTCTTTCTCTCTCTTTCTCTCTCTCTCTTTTTCTCTCTCTCTTTGTCTCTCTCTTTTTCTCTCTTTTTTGGTGGGGCCCCATTTGGAGCTACCGCCCTAAGCCCCCTAAAGTTTCTATCGCTGCCCCTGCTGTTGCTATTTCCTCCTAACTATGCTGGGCTGTCTTAGCAGTGCAGACCAAGTTTACTACAAAAAGACAGAACTCTAGACTACAGAATGTTGTTTGTTGTTGACACTGCATCATTGTGAGAGGAACACAGTTGAAGACGGCGGGGGGCGTGTCGTATCCCGTGTATTGCACCTATATTCTTTTCAATGGACGTATACTGAATGAGCTATATCTCTGCAAAGATGAGGCCATTTTTGTCAAATAAAACCTGGTTTAAAAATAGAGTCTGTACAATGCCTTTAAGAAGTGAAAACGGTCCCTACCATCCATAGTTTTCGTTTTTTTTGTGATTCTCCATGCGTGTGTCTGCTGCTCACTCTCTGACTGCAGGCTGTCGTCACACACCTCCCTCTGCTCTGCTGGGCTGGGTTGTCACGGGCTTAACCAGATGCCACAATTTAAAGTGATTGACAGATTAGTCAGTATAGTATAACAGTTTATTACTTAGATACTTAGAGCAGATAAAAGAGAGAGTATTTACCCCTGAACTACATAGTGAGAGAGATAGAGAGAGAAGGAACTCTGTACATGTACAGAAAGATGAATGGTGGAATGCTGAGATCACTGTAAAATACAATGGGGCCAATAATGTATAATGTGGCTCAATGGAGTTTATGCCTGAACTAGAAACAGGTTTAAGAGCTGGTTCATTGCGGATACAAAGTCTTCACGGGTAATCTGATCTATGTTCACCCAGTGAGACTTGATCTGATCTATGTACCCCCAGTGAGACACGATCTGATCTATGTTCACCCAGTGAGACACGATCTGATCTATGTTCACCCAGTGAGACACGATCTGATCTATGTTCACCCAGTGAGACACGATCTGATCTATGTTCACCCAGTGAGACTT
>JAVQKC010092337.1:0-10439 GCA_036025475.1 Philypnodon macrostomus
GCTTCCGTCAGTGTGCCCCAGGGCAGCTGTGGCTACATAGTAGCTTACCACCACCGGGTGTGACTGGAGTGAATGAATAATACAAATATGTAAAGCGTCTTTGAGTGTCCTAATAAAGCTCTCTAAAAAAAAAAAACCTATGTATTAAGGAAGAGGATTAGGGCCATTGTAAATGTAAAGTCAGAATTCTGGCTTTTTAGAAATGTGCGTATTATACTGGCCAAAGAACACTAATGCAAAACTAATAAAAATATAAATAAAAAAGCTAATTAAACATTTTTTTAAGTTTATGGCCAACTTAAAAAGTGAAAAATAAAATTTATTTTTCTCAGAATTTAACCCTGAACATTTTTTTATTGAGTTTTTTTTTTTTTTGTAATTTATATTTTTATTTGGTTTTATTTTGCTCTTTGGCCAGTATAATACACAGATGTCTTTATATGAAAAAAACAACAACAATATAACAATAAGAACTTAATAAAATAAAATAAATAAAATAAATACAAACAAGGACAAAAAATAAATAAATAAACAAGGCACCTTGGTTACTCAAAGTGACATCATTGTAAACATATTTTTCCAAAAACTGAAAGGGCAGCCTAATTTTTTTTTATTAACAATGGCCCTAATCCTCTTCCGTACATTTTACAGAATTGAAACAGCTGTAGACTGGACCTTTTTGAACAAGGGCCATGTCTTTGTATCAGGACAGTGTTTTTTCTGGAATTTTAGGGGCAGCAACATGGATGAAAATTTTGACCAAAATAGAAAAAATGTATGCGTTAAAAATTGCTCTTGGTGAATAAATGTGAGAATAAATGGTTGTCATTGTGAGTAACCCCATCTAAGGCTTGCAGTTTCCAGAATACGCACTAATACCTTGACCCCTAAATAAAAGTCAATCAGTTCAGAAAAATATAACTTGGTTTGGAGTCTGAGCAAAAGGCACAGGTAAAATTAACTTTTTTACAGTATGCCAGCTCTCACACTGCACCCGGTTTAATCGCAGGTTCACTATAATCGCATTAACACAAGCCAAAAATACGGTGTTTGTTATCAGCCAAATCCCCCTACCTCCCACACCAGGCTCAGGTATGATAATGGAGGAGTTTGGACACCTGCTTCTACAATACAACGTGAGAAATATAGAAATGGCATCTCAAAGTGTGCTTCTGTTCGACTGTGGCACCTGTGGGTGTTAGTAACGGGGCAATAGACAGTCCAATATTTAGCACTGACACGGCACACGGCACAACACAATGGAGCTTTATGTCTTTTCACACTCACACCAAAACTGTCAAGGACTTGTAGTAGTGTTTTCTGTCATGTGCATTTCCAGAGAACATTTACTTTTTGAAATACCAGCTATAAGAGGAGCGTTTGATTGTGTTGAAGGTGGTCAATGTGATTGCAATTGCCAGTCAATATTGTTTGATAGCCAACATGTGGAATTCAGTGGCCAAGCAAATTGTATATTCAAAATCTAGTTCAAGCTTTCAAATATATATTTTTTTTCCTGGGAATTAATACTAAACTAAAGATGATGTTATGATAGCGCACCTGACAATCAGTTAAAAAGTCGTGGGTTCAATCTCAGGGCAAGCTGACACACAGCCTGTATATCCTCCTTGTGCTACTGTGTGTTACCTCTGGCTTTCCCCTACCAAGACGTGGTGGCTCTAAATGGCCCCTAGTGAATGAATGTGATAGTGAGTGGTTGTCTGCCTGTCCGCCCAAAGCCCATTGTTACTTGGACACTCCAACAAATAATAAACATGATTGAACTGCATTGTAATATTTGGTATATGTGGCAATAGAAATGAACCAAGCCCCTGATAGCAAAGTATATTCTGTATGTTGTACTTGACTTACGTTTTCTTGGCTGTGCATGCAAAACCTTCTCCAGATCTCCTAGCATGGTCAGGATCACCTCTTTGTCCAACTGGGCTGTACCCTCTCGTGGGCCCCCCTCGGCCACCTCCTCTGCGGCCCAGCCACCCCTGTCCCCTCCTGGCTTAACCTCTTCACCACTCCTCCTTTTGGCTTTCTCATCCAAACTCCCACATGCTCCATCTTCCTCTGTCCCCTCCCTGGATATCCTTCTTGGGTGTCCACTATACGACGCTCTTTGGGCCCTGCACCTCCACGGCACTGGGATAAGCGAGTGTTCCGATTGGGATAGCACTTTGGTTAGGGACAGGGACAGTGATCGCACCCTAGTCCCACGAGCAGCCTCCTTCCTGGGGCTTCCTTGCAGGCTGCCACCCCCTGCTGCTGCTGCTGCTGCTATGTGGTGCTTTGGGTAGTTTGGGGTAAAGGAATGCCTAGTTGGGGGCTCGTCCGGGAAAAACACAGATGATTGCTCTCTTTCGCTAAACAGGGTCAAGTTGTTGAGCGATCGCTGTTTGATTCTTAGATTGAGGTTGTCGGGAAGTGGCTGAGGTGGGCGTCTTGCCGGGCTGCCTCCTTGGTAAACTGAAAACTCTGCACCTCTTTTCATTTTAGCCAATTATTCTGATCTTTTAATGACTACAAAGGTATTTAGGGTTAGATCCGATTTCGCCATTGATGCAAAAAGTCCAAAATATCATGTTTTCGCTAAGGTCCAGACTTCAACGGTTTCAAGTTGTCCCTTTTCTCATTGTTGCCAATACTGTTTACTTCCTATAGTGACGAAAATCATATCCACTAAAGTCCAATCTTGGACATTTCAAAAAGCTGGACAGTGAGTGATGATGAAAATGCAAAAAATCTGCCTCACTTTTCATATTGGCCAATTGTTTTTTTGTTTTTTACCTTTGAGTAACTAATTTTGCTGCCAACATAGATCCAAAAAGAATGGTGTGACTGGCAAAAAAATCCCACTACAGACCAGACCCTTTTTCCATTGTTGCCAATTATTTTTACCTCTTAGTGAGTGATGCTAAGCAGGCATTTATTCTGTCCTGTTTTACATCTTGCTGTCAACATACAAAGGTCTCCAAAATCCTTGAGCCGCCCACTATTGCCCAGTCTTCAAGCTTTGAGAAGCTCCGTACGAAGAGTGGTGAAAAATCCTTACCAAAATACATTCTTGATCCATAGTCCTTGTCAAACATACCTCCACCTGTTTTCAGTCTTTGCTTCTTGGTCTCCGGCGTAGTAAGGGGTGTGGATGAGCTACATCTCTGCTTCCTTTCCTTCTGCAAACACCGGCTTTATATTCGCACAGAGAAATGACAGTCTCCGTACATGGCCGCTTATCTGCCACCCTTTTAATTACCACCCCTTCCCTTCAACACCGCTGTGGTCGAATCGCGGTGAATAGAGGAGACGCCAGAGCCCCGGCACCGGCAGCTCAAACAGCTCCCAGTGTTCGCTCCTCAGCAGCACAGCACTCTCTCACTCTCTCTCTCCTTCACTGTCTATCAGTTTGTATGGGTTCTATTGGCAGTCTCCTGTATAGGAACGATACTTTATAAAACATCAGATGCTATTCAACTGAATTGAATTGATTATCTACTGATTAATAGACCAACAACCCAATCTTGTATCAAGGTCTACATGCATCATTCTTCCAAACAGAAAGTAAATATGAACAGGTGGCTAAAGAAAAAGACTTATGAGGCAATCTATGCAAAATGTATTTATGGATACAAAACAACTAGCTATAATAAGCAGAATATGATATGCTAAATCATTGACCACTGATGCTTTACAATTACATTACACTCCTCAGTCACACCCGGTGGTGGTAAGCTACTTCTGTTGCCACAGCTGCACAGAGCCATTTGTGCCAGTCTTTGCCCTCTGACTTCCACCAAACCACATTCATTCATAGGCAATGTGGGTTAAGTGTCTTGCCCAGGGACACAACGGCAGTATGTGCTCGGGTGGGGATTCGAACCGGCGACCTTCTAGTTGCAGGGTAAACGCTTACCCACTGCCGCCCCATTGTGACATTTCAAGACCCCAAAGCATTTTACATTTGAGTATATATAGAGCCCCACTCCACCTCCTGAGCCACTGCCTTCGTTTAACCAAGAACCAATCTAAAATTAACAACTCAGGGGTCTGGTGTGTCTCGTTTAAGCACAATCCTAAAATGGAGTCCAACAGTGTCTCAGGATACGTATGATTATTTTGGATTTCAGAAAACTGCCACAGATTTCCATTGTTGCTGCCGTAGTAAAATGGGAACTACACAAGTCAAATTGATCTAAATACCAAATGCATTTTTACATACATAGTTGTCTGTTCTATATTCCCTCACTGCTTTTATTATTATTTTGTATTATTATAAGTGCCTAAGCAGTGTATCCAGTGCACTATGTCTCTCCTCCTCCGCTGAACCTCAGACAGGACTTAATTAAAGGCTTGTCTTGAAGAGCCCAGACGTGGCTTATCGCCAATCAACAATGAGACCACAGAGCTACCGTTCCTCCATCCATCAATGCATGCTTTATTAGGCCTGTCCTCATGCTAACAGCTGTCTGTAGAGCATGTCTCATCCTAGTTACAAGGGCTAATAGACTGTGACCAGCTGCTTCAGAACTATACGTTTTTTAACTTTATTTAACCAGGAAAGTCCCACTGAGATTACCCTTTTTCAAGGGAGTTCTGGCCCCAACAGGGAACCTACTGTACATGTTTTTAGTGGTAGGGGGAACCTATGCAGACACAGGGAGAACATGCAAACGCCTCACCCAACCCCAGTCTGGGAATTGAACTCTGGTCCCTCTTGCTAACTTCTTTAGTTAGTAACAAGAGAACTCACAAAAATATGGTCAAACTTTAAAATGGCCGTGGAAGATCTTGATGTGAATCTGACATTTAGAACAATGAACATGTTTAAGTAATTTGTACAAAGCCTCAGTCAGCAGTGGTAAGTAAATAAAAATAACAATATCTTTAGTGTATTTTTTCCATTATGAGATAAACGGGGCTTGAGGCTCAATGAATAGAGAGCATTTACCACTGAACTAGAAGATCCTAGTTTGAGTCTTGGTTTGGGCCCTATATCTTCACCATTTCGAGAGGGGTCAAATGCCTTGGTGGGTTTATCTCCTAGTTTTACCCATGTTCTTGTGCTCAGAATAACTGCTAACAGGAAGCCTGTATGTCATGAATCTATATATGGGGATTTATATGATCGAAGGTTACATTTCTGCCTCTCATGAAGGTGGTTGAATCTTTGGGCAGTATGACTAGGATCTCTCAAAGTCAACGCTCTTCTACATTTGTTGAAACATGCATGTATCGGTGACTTACATAGTGAATGAACGTGATTGGCAGTCTGTGCACCTCTCTGATTTATCGCCATGTTGTCAATGTCCCCACCTAAGGCCCACAGTTGCTGGGAAAGTCTCCAGTCAACCTCTTACAGAAATAAACTCAAGATAAATGAGCAAATTCTTTTCTTATGGAACATATCTATACAGTATTTCTTGTAGATACTTTTATGTGTGGAGTCCATAGTGCAGCAGACAGGAGTAATGACAGAGGCTAAAGCATGCACTGCGGTAAATGGGGCCGGTGACAAGGCATTTATAACACTTAGCAAAGTCCGACCTGAAAACTTAAGAACCATGGAAGTCTTTGTATGTGGAGGATGTATGTGGGTTCTGCATTCGTATGTCTGGTATACATGAGGGCTTACATACAGTATATGGAGGGCTGATAACTGGGATAGAATAATGGATTAGATGATTTCAGTTTGTTCAATTTCCAAACACGCTCACACCATGCTACTATGGTAGGGACCCTCATATGTACTGAAGAGATAGCCTACAGTCACTTTTACATTAAGGAGAGGGGAACCATGAGATAGCATTGGATCACATAGAAACATGCAAATCAATGACAAGACTTAACACAACAAATGGCATAAAGCTTTATAGACAATTTAGCATCTCCATGAATTACTGTTTGCTGTTGGTGTGGCAGATGATTAGGGCTTTTCTAATGTCCCAATATTTTGACACATATATGTAAAATTGTCTCAGTTGTAATATTTTTTTATATATTTTCTTTGCTTTTGTTTAAGTAACTCCATGTTGCCCAAAATGGTGAACCAAGCTCCTTAGATCAGTCAACAGAGCCCATGCACGCCATGCACCTAAGAGAAAAGTCCCCTGTGAGAGACAATAATGTATAGCCTAACCTAACATACTAAATCTTATTCTTCCCATTGTGACAGATTTGACAGAACCCATCTTCAGAAGGTCTGCAGTTTGAGTGATGCTGTAGCCTAACGTATAAAATAAGCAGTTGTTGTCATGTGGCATTAGCGGTTAGCATACACTTTAGCTTCCTTTTGAAACCCCATATGTGGAGTAAAACCAGGCAAAAAGAAACGTGTGGCAACAGAAAGCGGACATTTCAAATACACTAAACACAAAGGCAATGGTCAGTTCGTACAGTCTAATTTTAACATTGAAATTACCGCTTTAAGAAAAACCCGAACTGGAGTGAAATGCCTGGAATGTTTTGGACAGCCCCAAACCTGTAATCAGTAGCTGTTGTTGTTGCATCGTGGCCTGTAGTACACACTAACGTTAAACCGGATGTGCAGATTTTTATGAGAAGTGATTAGTTTACCAGCTGGTTGTAGTAAAAAGAACTAAAGTAAACATAACCTAACTATGCCTTTTCATGAACTAGAAAGCACTCGAAAAGCAGACCTCCGCCAAGGCAGCTCACTTCCACAGATTTTTGTGTCATTTCTGACCTTCCCTAAAAATGGAATCCAAACCAGTGCAGTATTGTTTGAGTAAAGTTGCTAACAAAAATCTGGATTCAGACGATGACCCCGATAACTACAAAAATCTAATAAATTGTTCCATGTGTGCCATTTCTGACCTTCCAGACACCAACCAACCAACAGGTGGGAGCAAAAACCTTACCTTTTTGGCCAAGAAAATTATTTATTTACATGTATTTTCAGGGTGTATAATTAATAAACTAAATCATTGGTTCTTAAACTGTGGTACGGGTACCACTGTTGTACGTGGGCTCTCTCTGGTGGTACATGGACCTGGTTTAGTCCTGGTGTCGACCTGGTTCAGAACTGGATTAGTCATGGTTTATGTTCATCTCTAGTTTAGATACACACATCTCCACAACCATCTCCACAACCATCTCCCATTATAATGTATAGGGCTATAGAATGGAGTAATGGAATAACTAACAAGAATAATCCACTATTAACATTAAACCAAACCACAGAGCTAACATACATTGGCTCGAGTGGCGTGTCATCCAAACAGTTTATAAGCGTTGTGTCACATGATCAGCTGTTGGAGCTGGTGGCCGCCCAAAGGGTCCACAGATGCTCCCTGTGTCTGAGCTGTCAGCAATGACCTTTACCTTCAACTGAACTCTGAATGCACTTCTTACATGTAGACACTCTAAAGACATGCTCTGAAGATATGCACAGTACATAAATGCTAAACCCAGCTGCAGCTAAATGGTATTCATGGCCTTTGACCCACACAGCAACAGTTAATAGTAATTAGGGGTGGGACAAAATATTGATATATCATTTAAAGTTATAAAGTTGACTTATTTGTGCGATACAGTTGAAGTATTCATCATTCTAATAAATTAATTACCTGTATTTCACCAAAAATATATATGTAATTTGAATATTGTTTAAATACTGTACCATGATATTATTATGTGCAATATATCGAGTATCGCAGTATCGCCATATTGAGATATTATCGGTATCTTGAGCCACCGCGTAACGAATCGTGAGGTACCCTGAGGTTCCTAATAGACAATTGACCCAAAAGCACACAGTACCAACTACATGCATCTTTATGTCACTTTCTTGACTGCCTGATTATATTCAAGTCAGCAATAAACAACATGAAACTTGACTCAAACCAAAGTGACTTCAGAAGGAGCAGTCCTTACCTGAGATCTCTTCGAGGCACTGTTTGGCGGTTTTGCTGTACACCAGTTCTCCTTTGGTCGGACTGAGGCAGGGGTCTATGGGGGCCACCATCGTACAATCATTCTCAGAAAACGTTCTAAAAAAGAGAGAAAAAAACACGTTAAAATTACTACTTAGTTTGGCTTTTAATTATTTAAGTAGTTAATTAGTGAAAACAGTAAATGGCTAGTTGTTCATTTTTGATGTAGGTTATCAATATATTTTTTTATTTTACAGGAAAAAAAAGAAAAAAAACTAAAGCTAAAATTGAATTATTTTACATAATATTAATATTATCCTTGTAATTTTACACAATAGCAACAAGATAGCCTATTAATTATGGGTAACTTTTGGTTAGGGTTAAGGCTGCTCATTTATGGAAAAAAAAGATAATCACAATTATTGTGATCGTAATTGAAATCACAATTATTTTGGTCATAATTGAAATCATGATTACTTTGGTCATAATTGAAATCACGGCAATTTTGGTCATATTTGAAATCACGATAATGTTGGTCATATTTGAAATCACGATAATGTTGGTCATATTTGAAATCACGATAATTTTGGTCATAATTGAAATCACGATTATTTTGGTCGTAATTGAAATCACGATTATTTTGGTCGTAATTGAAATCACGATTATTTGAAACAATTATTTATTGTGTGAAGATACATATTTATATTTAATTGTTTTATTTAGTTTGAATTCATAATTCTTAACTGAAAAATAACAAATTTAACATATTAAAAATCAGATTTTTTTTTTAGCCTCTGCCTTGGGCCTTATTGTCGACCTAAGTAATTGTTTTTTCTCGATTTTCTTGTAATTGAGAGAAGCAATAATTGAATTCCGATTAATTGCACAGCCCTCGTTAGTGTTGCTAATTACATTGAAATTACTATAAGTACAATATGATTACCTAATTATTATCATATTTATACTGTGAGGTGAGGGCTATACCAATCATTTTAAAATCAATGCTCAAATGTTCAGGTTTGGAGCAGAGCTAGAAGCACACACAAACTGTTAATATTTACCAATGTGCAATAAGTGTGGGTGCATTAAGCTATATCTGTCTCCTCATCCCACATGAGTCTCCACGATCACCCCCACTCAGCACACACACTCACTAATCATCAAAACAAACAAATGGCCAGAATGCACTGATATCTGTGTGCACAACCACATATGTGAAAAAAATCTGTTGACATTTAATTCTGCCTCTCACCTGTTCGTATACAACCTCCACGCTCACAAACAAACTCGAAAAGCAATTGCCATCAAATTTAAGCTTAGTTACACCATGACATATATATATTTTTTATAGTTCAGTTGTTAAAAATCATCTGCGTATGTGCTTAGACAATGACCGGTTAGTCGCAGGGCTGACACAGTGACATGTACAGGCTGTGGAAGCATTTTTTTTTTTACATTTTCAGTAAATTATAAAAGCTTAGCAAACCTCCTATATTTTTAATCAGTAGTTAATCATTTAAAACTAGATTTCTGGAATTTTTAAAACAGGACTATTTAAGTTTTCATCAAAAAAATTTCACCATCTACAGGACTTAAAAAAAAAAAAAAAGTATTTGGCCATTTTTCAGCAAACTGTCGTGAGCTGGATTCAAACTCTGTAGACTCTGAATATGGGTACCGGCTGAGCTAAACCGTGGCCCTAGAGGACATTAGGTATTGTTCTAAATCATCCAACATGACTATTATTGTTTAGAATCTTTCTAAATGAAATGAGAACTTGAATTCAGTTCAATTCTACAGAGCACAAATGCATTGGGTTAAATCTGGAGGGACCCACCACCTGCAGACTCTGATAAACAGTGCACTAGATTAATAGCAGCAGCCTGTGACAGAACTGTTCTTCCACAAAGCTACTCTTTACCTTATGGAGGCACTGAGATTTCCACCTGCAAAAGGCTGGTGGGGCTATGCACAATTCACATGAACAGTCACATATTGGGGCTTCTTAACTGAGAGTACGTTTAATAATCATAATCATAATGCAATACTCAATGTCCACTAGATGGCGAGAGAGAGATACAAAGAGGTTACATAGTGTTGGTTTAATTTAAATACCATTGTACGTTCCTGTCTCCACTTAAGCTCGCTCATAAAAAATGGTTTGCGTCCCAACTCATATTCTCCGCCAATTTAGAGAAATGATTATAACTAAGAAATACTTTTGTGATATATAGACCCTTTAAAATGTTGGTCATATGGAATGGTCAAAGTTCCAGAATGGAGGTGACTGGAGCAAAAGTGAGGTAACTTTACAAAAAAGTACTGTTTGTGGAGAGAGATGGAATAATTCTGAACATATAATGAAAAAACTACATCAATAACATCAACATTTCTGTGAGGACTTCAGTAAAACCTAAAGATCAAGAGTTTTACCTCCAGCCAAAAGTCTAACTGTTACTAATGTGTACATTAAATAAACATACAATGTGAGGTACATTCACTAATGTTTCCTACCCAGGCTCTGACATCACCTACATGTAG
>JAVQKC010092350.1:0-12005 GCA_036025475.1 Philypnodon macrostomus
TATTGTCACCAACGGGCTCCTTAATCAGACATTGTGTGATTTCTAAGGGTTCGTTAACAAGCAATAAAAAGGCCTTGCCCCCAAACCATGACAAAAATGGGAAGGGTCTATTTGGCTTTATTGATTTGTCTGGATGTTTGTGAAGAATGTTTTTGCCAAATTTGGAAAATTCCCTAAAACTACATTCTTCTTTCAGTCAATAGGGGGTGCAATAGAGGTAACTGCTAGTCAGATGTGTTCAGGACCGGGGGTTAATAAGGCATTCCAGGTTCGAGCCCAGTCAGGCAAAGTATGTGCAAGTTAGAGGCTGTCAAATATACCTGACCTCCCATTTTCAATTCAAAATGGCCGACTTCCTGTTTGTTGTACGGTGGGGCCATAATAATAATTTATGTTGGGTACAAATCACTGTACTGTTTCATTGCTCTCTGCCAAAGTAAGTGAGTCCCATAGGGGTCATAAACATGGGGGCGCTATAGAGGCATTCTTTATTTGACCTCTGTAATGTGCCTATGTACATTAAGTATACAATTGCTCGGATCACTGTGCCAAAGTTTTGTTTATGTTCAGCAGGATTATTGGCTCAATAAAAGTGCATCTGGGCATTAATTTGTTAATTATTTAATTGACTCAACCCAGTTCTCCATCTTCATGTTATGTACCTGTGTGCAAAAGTTGAAACTGATACCACAATTTGTTTTTGAGTTATCGCGTTCACAGCTAGGATCAACGTGATTCCATAATATTGTCGTTTGATATAATTACACACAACAGGTTTGGCAACTGTCCCTCAGCAGATGGAGGTCTGAGTTCGGCATAGCCGCTAACAATATAAAACTAGTTTTTATATGACTCCTCCGATTACTTCCTCTTGGCCTCTGACCTGAAGATGCACAAGGTCCACTTATAAAGAAAGAGCTAGAGAGAGACAGACTGTGCTAATTCTAAGCCACCTCCATTGTTGTTTGCTCTATGTGATAACAAATGCCTTTGGCCAGGACACACCAGGACAGTCAGGCCTTGTGAAGTTACTTTGTAACAGACAATAGGAAAGTTCTATGTCTTGACCAATTAGTTAGTCTTAAGGTTTTCAGCCAACCTAAAGCAGAACAAAGGTAAACTAAACAAGTAAAACACACAATTTATCATGAATAAATGTAACAAAGCACACACTGTTATGTGATTATAGAACCCTATCACTACTCTGTGACTCACCAGGCTGGATTCAATAGTAATATATAATACAATAGCGTTAATGAACACTATACAAACAAATCCAATAACTGTTTCATTCATAATAAAAAAAAAAAAACATAAATAGCTAAAGAATACTAATAATTATACTCAATACAATGTTCTCATAGTATTGTGTCAGGCTTTTGTGATTTTACACTGTAGTGACTTTGACTTTGTTCTTGTGCTTTACTGAACTAAATGGCTTCATTCTGCATAGGCATCCCAAAACATTGGTGATTGTTGGTAACAGTAGTTTGTTTTTCCAGTGGAAGAGCAACTGTTTCGATCTGTGGAGGGTCAGGCAGCGTCAGATGAGGAAGAGGACAAATGGACCGGAGACCAGCAGAAACAAGTGGACGAAGTCAAGAAGATCCTGACCAGGCTGTCCTGCTGTGGAGAGAGGTATTTGTAAGAATTTGTGTCTAAATGCTTTACTGTACAGATGGTGTTGGACGAGATCCGTAGTTCATGCATCTTAACGGAAATAACAACTGAATTAAAACTCTTAAGCAACATAAAGAACGTAACAATAAATGTTTGTTCAGATGTGATGACAAGGCTTTCAAAAGGCTCATGGCTAACTTTGGGAGTCTAAGGAGTGAGGAAAGCTGCAGTGCTGTGGTGGAGCTCCTCGAGAGAGTGACCAAGTTACATAAACAACTGGAGCAGAAGGAGAGCCAGGCCCAAATCCACATGGACCAGGTACAAACTGCTGCTGACCTTCACACAGAACCTGGAAAACATGGACTACTGTTGACCAGTTTCAGAAAAACAGTTTCAGAAAAAGGGAGATCACATAAGTGAGTGTGAGTGGGTGTGTGGCTGTCAAATAAGACATTAAAATTAACACACCTTTCATAGTTGAACTAAACAGATTTACAAAATAATCCATCTATCAAGACACTATATATTTGTTTAATTTTGACATTTTTTTAATTGCTTTGTAATTTTTATTGCTTTATGTTTCATCCTGTCTGCTGGTAAAGAGTAGGAAGCCTGATACTTTGCAGTTTGCAACAAGGTGGCCTGTTGCACTCTACTTTAAACAGTCCACGGTGGACAATGTTCAGCCATGCTTTACATCATAGCGCTCTGTGGTTAAGTGGATGGTGTTCATCTAGATTAGTGAGGACTGGTGAGCGTTGTTATGAAACTAGACGGCTTCCATGGGAAACCACAGCCATATAATATAATCTTGAAGCTCGGGTCGGACCAAACCACCAGCAGCAGCTTCAGATACACTATGGGTGGGTGTGTACCCAGCTGTTTCTCAGTGGGGCCAACCACAAAAATACACCCCCACGTCCCACTTGACACTTAGAAATAGCAAGAATTAAAGCTCTTTGCTACACTTGAGTGTTTTTAACAGGAACAGGCAGAAGAGGAACTGTGATGTAATGGGATCCCAAAATGTCTTGGCTCTCTGAGAGGAAAGTTCACTGTAAACAAAGTTAGGCTTTGTTTATGTGCAGGATGTGTGAGGTGAGACCTCACCCATGAAGTAATGTGATTTCCACAGGGTTTGTCTGAGACACGAAAGAGCTGGAACACATATTGCCCTTTGACACAACTGCTATTCATGTTTTAATTGTATAACATGCAATTCTGAATTCTGAGATAAGAATACATTTTTCAAAGAATTAAAACATGCTTATTTTTGTTTTGTTTTTGTTACTTCTTTATTTATTATTATTATTTATTATTTTATTTATTTTACATTGTCATTTATTATGTATGTGACAGTATTTATGAGCCTCACTGTCAAGGGGGTAGTGCATTTGTCCTGTAATTAAAAAGTCCAGGGGTGAGTCAGGGTTGAGGCTAGTAGTACTAATAGTTTCTGAGCAATTACAAAAATATGTTTTACCCATGGAAGTAAAATTCTATGTTTTTATTTTATTTATTTTAGTACCTCCTGTTTGTTTAAGATTACCATTTTT
This sequence comes from Philypnodon macrostomus, assembly GCA_036025475.1. Classification (NCBI taxonomy): domain Eukaryota; kingdom Metazoa; phylum Chordata; class Actinopteri; order Gobiiformes; family Eleotridae; genus Philypnodon; species Philypnodon macrostomus. The sequence goes on from JAVQKC010092350.1 coordinate 3,177, forward strand.
CACAATTAAAAAAGTAAAACGTTGCCCTGCTAATCATTAACAAGCAAAATCTTTCATTTTCTCAATGAACTTACCGATTAATTATCTGTATTTAAACTCCCATGGACTATTTCACGTCGGTAAAACTTAGAGTGTGTAGGCTAAAGCCAATGAAAAAGTACATCACCTCAACACCATAAAACACTTTTTTCAGTGCAGTCTTTCAACCTTCTAGTTATCAAAAAAGGATAATGACACTTCTAAAGCAAACATGTGAAGTGTCTGCTTTGTGCATTTCAGTTACAGGAGTCTTTGGTTCAGGAGCTGCAGCAGAAGGCAGAGGAGACGGAGCTTCTTCAGATGGAGCTACAGATGCTGGAGACAGAGAGGGTCCGACTGTCGCTGGTCGAGGACAAACTTATGGATATTCTGCAGCTCCTTCAGCAGCTCAGAGATCTAGTGAGTCTGAGAATTGTTACCATACAGGTTAAAACTACATACAAACTCATATAACTTCAACCAACTTGAGAGTGAACACATAAAGAATGCAATTTAAACCTGTTGTATGTAGGACAAATTAGACTGTTTTACAAGCTAACCTCAGGGCAGTGTTTTTATTTAAAGCTAATGAAAGTCTCCTGTTGTACATATGTAGGAGCCATGGCTTGCTTTAATCACAGCGCCTATAAAGTTCCTGATGTCTGAGAATAGCACTCTTTTGTTTCAGAATGTATCCCGCCGCTCTCTTGGGAAAATCCTGCTCAGCACTTTGGAGTCTTGTAGCGACCCACAACATGGTAAGTAAAGCGGTCACACCTAATAAAATCAACCCAGGGTCTCGTGAAAGAACATCAGAAGCATTTACTTTCATTTAAGGCACTGTCTTGACTCATATATAACATGTAATGTGATTACTACAGCAGTCACATGTGTTTCTGCACAGGAAAAGCCCACATTCTGGAGGTGCTCAATGCTCTGTACCATGAACTGGCCGCTTGTGAGATTCTGTCCACAGGGGGGCCACTTACTACAGCACAAAGTCAGCAATCCTTGGACGCCCTCATCATTACTTGCTGAACAACAACGCCTCCTGCAGGACCAGGGATGCTTCTGCACATCTATGTGGAAGATACAGGACGGTTTTGTAAATAGTCTGTACATAATGTAACATAGCAACACTATATTCACTAATGACTCATTGATAGAATATAGCCAAGAACTGGTAAGACTAAAAACAATTAGTCTTACACAGAGCCATAGAGATTATGGCTCTGGGTAAGACTATTTGTTTTAATTCTATTGTCAGAGGTTGTATTATACAAACGTACTTTTTTAAATTGTTTTGAATTTATGGTGATGTTGAAATACGCTAATAAAACAAATGCATATAAAATGCAAAGAACCTTACTGGTGGATTAATTAATCATGTTTTTTACAGATGATTAAAACACGATCAAGTGTGATAAATGATAAAGGAAGTGCTGGTTAAAAACTGGCGTTGTCATAACTCTGATTATCTCTATAGCTCTGGCTCCGACGCGCACACATACACGCTTACACATTCGGATCTCGCGATATAATGTATCCTATGTGAGCACATAACGGTATAGGAATACATATGACTTGCCTCTAAAATCACATAAAACAGCAAAAAATATTTTGTTATAAAAGTATTTAAAGTAAAACACAAATTCCCAGCCTAATATCGCCCAGGATATAATCACAATCCATCTTGCTGAATTCCCGCGAGATGTCTTGTCGTTGCCAAGCGACGTGAAACCCAGTCGCATTTGTGTGAATTCTGTTTTGTTCACCTCATGTTAGTTATATTTATCTCTTTTATTTTACATGCGTGACCCGGGCTTTTACTTTTACTGATGTTTCAACATTTGTGCCAACAAGTATAGTGTTAACCCATTTACATTTTGAAACTTTTTTAAGTTTGTTTGCTCGACTGAAGTTTGACAAATGGCTACTGTGGTGGCTCAGCCTCATTTCATATTTGGCTTACGGACAGCTGTGACCAGCAACGTGTGCTTTGTAGATGAACAGACCGTCGTGTTCCCTAGTGGAAACAACTGTGTGTGCTACAACACTGTCGAGCGCAGCCAGAAGTTTATCCCAGGTATGTCTATGGAGTAGACGGTCATGCTCTAACATCCGTTTGGGATTCTGCATTGTAAAACAGTCATAATGCTCGAAATTATTTGGGCTAGTCCTTTGGTTTAGTACACTGTTCAGAACATAAGTTCAATTGAAACCACCATCACAACATTTACAACATGCAGTCTACTGTTCAGGGACAACAGCCAACCTAACCTACAGGTTATCAGTTATCAGTAGACTACTACATACAGACAGTATGTATGTATGTTAATTTGTTTATGTTATAGTTGTGTTTAAATTGACTTCATGGCAATAATCTGTGTTTTATGTTATACAACTCACCTGAACATAATATGGGTATAATAGTTTTTCATTTTATTGGATGGAAATAGTGTATATTTCAAATTATCTTACTTAATGCCCTTAATGGTATTCACTACAGGCTCAGACAAAAGCCCAGGATTGAGTGCTCTGGCCATCAGTGCAAACCGTCGTTACCTTGCAGCTTCCGAGTGTGGTGAGAGAGCCACCATCACCGTGTTTGACCTGCAGCATGAGCAGGGCAGAAAGAGAAAGGTCCTGACTCCAGGGGACTTCCAGGTACAGGAGTTCATATGTATGGCCTTCTCCCCTGATTCCAAGTACCTTATCGGCCAGTCTGGTGGTCCTGAGTGGGTGCTCATCTTTTGGCTTTGGGAAAAACAGAAAATTCTGGCTACAGTGACGACAGGTAGCTCGAAAAATGTAATTACACAGGTGAGATATTTTTATGACTTGAAATCGAATCTCTAATCTCATAGATTATTGTATTACTTTTATTCAGACTAGATTTGCATTTACTACAGTTTTATTTTATATTCCTTGTATCACTGTTTATATAGAACTTTTGGATACCTCTGAGTCTGACTGAGTTATATTGTTTCAAAACAGATCAGCTTCAACCCATTCAACAACATGCAGCTTTGCGTTAGTGGCAGTGGTGTGTTTAAGATCTACCGTTATACAGAGGGTGCCCTGAAGCAGACCACTTTTCCAAAAGTGGAGTCTGTCAACTTCCTGTGCCATGCCTGGTTGACTGAAGACCGGGTGGTGGCCGGGACCGATACAGGACGACTTTTGGTTTTTGAATCTGGAGATCTGCGAAGAGAAATTAACCTGAGCAATGCAGTTAAGAACGAGCGAGCTGACAAGTAAGAATGTGGTTTTACATAAAACATTTACATGTTTACATAGTAATACATCAAACAAATACTCACTGAATATTATTATTATATTTATCATATTAGTAATATTTTGGTCTTCTTGTCAGTTTATAATGTATTTTGTAAAAACAACATTGCACAGACAGGTAGAGATGAAGAGGATCAAAGATGGTGATGTGGACGAGAGCTCGTCCAGAGTCACAGCTGTTATATCAATGTCCAAAGGCTTTGCTTGCTCTGCGGGACCTGGCACTGTGAGCCTGTTTGAGAAAACTAAGGAGGATGGATACAGAAAGAGTCAGGACATACTGGTATATAATTTATACAAGTTTCCACAACTAATACATAAGCTTCACATTACAATATATATATGATCATTTTTACTTATTAAACGTTTAAACCAGAAATAAATCAAGACTGAGCCAGGTCTAAACCAGGACTGGTCATGTCAGACCTTATGTTATACTTTTGTGACAGATTCCCTCTGACCCTGGCGGCAGTGAGCTGGTCCCTGCTGAGTCTCAGGAGATCCACACCTTATGTATGAGTCCTGCTGAAGAGACACTGGTCATCAGCACAGACCGAGGACAGCTGTACAGTGTCTGTCTGTCCTCCACTCACAAAAACAAGGTGAAAACACATTCACACTTCTCTCTATGTATTATATTTGTTTTATAATCATGATCTCATTTGTGTTATTTTGTCAAAAAATACCACACAAATGCACAATTCACATTAAGACTGTAAGCATAGTAATAATAATAATAATATTAATTCTATACAACAGGAGGGACAGCTGAATTTTGAGTTTGTGTCCCAGTCTTTTCATTCCAAGCCAATCACTGGTTTGTCCATCTGTCTCCGCAAACCAATATGCGCCACAAGCTCTCTGGACCGTTCTGTCCGCATCTGGAACTACGAATCCAAGTAAGATATCGGAGATGTATTATATATATATGCACAAATAAAAAAAATAAATATATATTAAGGACACAAAAAGCCTTCAGGGTTTCCTCCAATATTAATAGAAATCATTATTGATTTTCACTACCTTATGTCTATTCGTATAAATTATATAGCTCTCTCTGCTTAACTCAAAAAAAGTCTTAATTATTCTTAATGGAAAAAGACATTCCAGAACATCTTGTTAATAACTACACACATTGGCTTTACCACCATTGAGTTATAAACATTGTTATTAATGTTTAAATGTGAGTTCTGAGTGGATAATGGACTCGGTTGTAAAGTGCTTTGGGTGCTTTAAAAGTCACTATATAAAGAGAAACCATAATAATCTTTAATATTTCTAGGTCACTTGAGCTGTGCAAGGAGTTTCAGGAGGAAGCTTACAGCGTATCGATTCACCCCACCGGGCATTTCATCCTGGTCGGCTTTTCAGACAAACTCAGGCTTATGAACTTGCTCATCGATGACATCCGCACTTTCAAGGAGTTTGCTGTGCGAGGCTGCAGAGAGGTTAGTTGTGTAAATATGCCTTGGTTGATCAAAACTGTACTTTTTGCATCTAACAAGGACTCTGCCTTTTTCTATCCCAACAGTGTGCCTTCAGCCACGGGGGCCACATGTTTGCAGCTGTCAGCGGAAATGTCATCTCTATCTATTCTGTCACGTCTTTTGAGAATATCATCAATTTGAAAGGCCACAATGGGAAAGTAAGTGAGAACCCCAAGCTGACTTAAAAAAAATAAAAAATCTAGCAAAACACTTTAGCTGCATTCAATTCTTAAGCAGTTTGTGTCAGTAATGCCTTTTGTGATTGGTAATGAATATCTATCCAAAAAAGAGAGAAAGAAATGGTTGCAATACTGTACTATGCTGTTTCAAGATGGGACATCCTATATCCTTAGTATTTACACTGTATGTTATTCATACATAAAATTGCTTTTTATAATTGCTGGTGCCGCAGCGGTGGGGTCGGTGGTTCGAGTCCCCGCCCGTGCACACGCTGTCAGGCCCTCCCGTGGACCCACCACCCGCGGGAGGTACCATGGTGCAATGTGGATCGGGCTGCGGTCGAAGGCGGGAGTTCCCTGCTTAGACTGCGGCCTCCGCGACCCGGTTTCGGACCAGCGGAAGAAAATGGATGGATGGATAATTGCTGGTATTACCTATTGTCTTGATAAATTATTGTAGGTGCGAGGAATTGATTGGAGTCCAGACGACAGGAGGCTGGTGTCGTGTGGGATGGATGGTGCAGTTTATGAGTGGAACACACAAACTGGGAAGAGGGAGTCGGAAAGTGTGCTCAAAGAGTGCAGCTACACAGGCCTCAGCTTCTCTTCCGACTACAAGACCATCATCACTGTGGGAACTGACCACACGCTGAAGGAGATTCAAGACTGTCAGGTATGTAGGTCAAAAATGGATATCCTATTTTTTTGCGGCTGCTGTTTGTAAAGCAGATATGAAACACTTCGCTGGTTGCAGGTTAAACTGAAGAAAAGATGCATAGTTTTGTCCAGAGCCTATGTAGGTAATGATGCCATGTATTTATTTCGATCATTTTATGTCATATCAGAGATCAGCAGCATGAACGAAAAAAAAACCAGCTCATTCACTCATTTGTGAAGATTGGGTACATCTTTATTATCTATATTTAGCACTCTATATCTTTTAACCATGAGTATAGGCATAGCTGTGTCAAATTTGTATGAATATTTATATATATATATTTAAAGATAAATAAAGGCTATATTAAATGGTTTGTGAAAGTATACTCACAACAACAGAGTTATTATACAAACTGTAACAAAAGTATAGTTTATTGATTCAAACACTATTTTACAGGTTTTAAGAGAGGTCCCTGCGGACGAGGTGGCTCACAGTGCTGTAGCCGTGTCCCGTACAGGCAGAGTAGTCTTCACTGGGAGCAGCAATGGGAGCATCAGGGCTGTTAAGTATCCATTACCAGCACAAAAGGAATGGGTTATGTACCAAGCCCATTGTTCTCCAGTTACCAAGGTGAGGGAGTGATGTTACATTAGAACATGAACAAAAACCTTTAATAATGCTTTGCTGTGTTTTAGATGCTTATTACTTTGGACGAGCAGTTCCTTCTGACCATATCCGAAGATGGCTGCCTGTTAATCTCAAAGATTATTGACAAAGAAGGTCGCAGACTAAAGACTAACAGGCAGATTATCCACACAGAGGAGGTCCTGGTCACCAAGTCAGACCTGGAGGAGAAGGTGTGTCAAGTTTTAGGCCGACAAAGCTCCAGAGTCCTATATCATTAATTAAGTTCATGTTTATGCTTTCTCTGTTACAGAATCAAAACATGCTTGAGTTGAAGATGCGACTGGAGGAGATGCAGATGGAGAATGAGTACCAACTCCGCCTCAAAGACATCAACTACAACGAGAAAATCAAAACGCTCACAGAGAACTTTACTCAGGAAATACAGTCCCTACAGAAAACACAACAGGTCTGACAGAACTAGTTACAATCTCAACCGTTGCATACACATTGACTTTTTGAGCTTACATAAATTACATCCATTGTCAGTGAAGTGTATTAGTGTAGTGTATTACTTTGGATAGATTAACAAGATATGATATTTAAACTATGGTGAGAATCATTCCCAATTGCAACATTATGATTTGAACTTAAGTAAAGACTTTTTGTTATAGGTCTTAAAGTCAGAAATGGAAAAGCAGCAGCAAGAGTTTGTCGAGAATTCTGCCCAAATGTTGGAAAATCACTCAAAAGAAGTGAAGGGTCTGGGTAAGCATAAGAACAGTCTAGCACCTATCACATAAATATAGTTTGTTTCTCAAAAGCCAACATGGAGCCACATTATGCACAGATTCCTACACATGTTACAGATCTAGTCATCAGTCTCTTCCATATTTTAACAGAGGTATCCTACAGCCAGAAGCTGATTGCGGAACATGAGCGCTTTATGGACCTGCAGTGTGAACATGAGAGGATGCAGCAGGACTATGAGCTGAGGCTAAAGGAAGCAGCAGAGATCAGCAGCAGAGCTCTGGAGGAACAGAAGCAGTCCTATGAGGCCAAACTACAGGAGCAGAGCCAGCTCCTCACCCAGGTCAGCTCTACATCAACATGAAGTGAATAGCACATCTGATTAGGATTTGTAATTTTTTTCAACATTAGTGTGTTGTGCTCAAATAACACTTAAGGATTACTAACTTTAAACTATGCCTGCATTCTGTTTGGCCACTTTATTATTAGTAGAAGTAGTAGTGGTGGTGGTAGTAGTAGTAAGTAGCAGTAGCAGTAGTAGTAGTAGTAGTAGTAGTAGTAGTAGTAGTAGTAGTAGTAGTAGTAGTAGTAGTAGTAGTAGTAGTAGTAGTAGTAGTAGTATATATGAAAAAAGTTTGAAAATAGACCATTCATTGACAGTGCGCCTTATAATCCAGTGCGCCCTATAGTGCGGGAAATACGGTATTTTATATTTGTGCTGAGACTGGGGTAGATTCAATAGAAATTATTTTTTTCTTTTTGAATTTTCATTCATTTGGTCTATGCAACCATTAAACTTTTGTTATTAACAGACCAGTGTTTTAGTGGTCCTTGAATTGTTTCGACTTCTACTGTAGTCTTCCTCCACCATTAAGCAGGGTACATCTTGGATAATGGTCACTTAGTCACAGGGCTGACACAGAAACAAACATATACAAACACCCATTCATTCACTTCACTTTAGGACAATTTAGATCAAACATTTCTCATAGCATGTATGTCTTTGAACAGTCAGACTATCTGGAGAAAACTCACGGTAACACAGGCAGAACATGTTCACTCCAATCAGAGTGTGTTGGTTAGCCTAACGATCAAACTCACAACGTCATTGCTGATATGTTCTTGTTTATTAGTGATTGATAAATTATCAATGGGAGATTGCATTTTTAGCATGAATCATGGTCCAGCCTTAAAACATGGAAATCTGTTATAGTGTGTAACATGCTTTTCATCCAAATATAGTATGTCTGCAAAAACAACAAGTGTGTAACTATGGAAAGAAGGAAGTCAGAGTGAGTTGTACAGCAGTTGTATCAGACCCCACCCAGTTTCAATGGAGCATCATCACAACTGCAGCCAGACACTTCCCAAAGGAAATCCTCAGTTCGACTAGACACATCATACACTAAATGATTATAATCACTGTGTACCATCTGGTCATGTTTTGCACAGGTCTGCATGTTGTCAAGAGTACAACAAAAATAAATAAAAACGTAAAATAAAATAGTAATATATATGTATAATAAAGGATTTTGAATTACTTTTGTTTACATGCAGATTATCATAATTGTGTAATTAGGGTTAAACCAAGCGTTTTTAGCGCCTGAGAGGTTCAGCATCTCAGTAGACAAGATTACTCAGATGTTAAAATAAAAGTACAGCACAAGGTGAAACAACAACAATATAGAAATCTTACAAAAAGTCAAGTTAGCGTTAACATAAATTTTAAATACCCTGAAGATTAAAACATATATATATATATATATATATATATATATATATATATATATATATAATAAATGTCTATATCTTTATT
>JAVQKC010092411.1:0-14762 GCA_036025475.1 Philypnodon macrostomus
GAAAGAAGAATGCAGCTTTAGGGAATTTTCTAAATTTGGCAAAAACATTCTTCACAAACATCCAGACAAATCAAAAAAGTGATTAAGAGGCCCGTTGGTAACAGTTGTAGCAGACGTAGGGGGCAGACGTATGGGGTCGTTTTCGCCGATATACACCTTGCTGTCGGGGACGACAGCACAGGCCTTGTTAGAATCTAAAACTGGATTTATTGCCCTTAGTGTGACCACAGCCTATTCTACTTAAGAACTCCTTGAGAAACATAATAATAATAATAAATAACAACAATAATAAATAATAACAATAAATCATCATAATAAAGAATCGTAATCGTAATAATAAATAATAATAATAAAACGCTGACCCTCTCACAGAAAACTGAATGTTCCTGTGATGCAGTGTCTAACAAATGATGATTTTGTTGTATTTGCTGCAGATAGGAGTTTTCTTTTGGACTGTGAGTGAAGAACCAGCCTCTCACTCTTCATACGTTTCATTATTCACAGCAACATTTCGGTCCCACTGAAGCCTGAATGAAACACATGAAGAGTGAGACAGTGTGCGGGAGTCGTCTGTTTCTTCAAAGTTAAGTCCTCTCTCTGACGCACCCAAAAAAATCAATGTCAATTCTTCAAAAATGTGGATACTGAATCAGTTTCAGTTTGATGGACCAACAATGCTTGGACTAACATTCAATTTATTCACTGTTATGGTGATAGTGCCAGTTGATGTGGACCCCAGTTATAGCTGTGGTAATACCTAATGGTGATCATGAAAGAATAAAGGATCTTGAGAAACACTACATTTTGATATAGAGGACTTTTCTCTGGCATGTTCTGCTGTTGAGTGTTAGGTGTCCCTCACCAGAGCGGGCAGTGTCCTCTCCGAGCCCGAGGCGTCACACTCAGTCACCTGCTGCTCCTCCAGAGGCACACAGAACGCAGCCATCTCTGCTCTTTTTACCCCGCTCCTGCTTCGCACCGAAAACACTGGCTCTGTGGCCCTGAACAAAACTAAAGAGGGGCAATCAATCAAAGTTTCACATTATTCATTGAGATGCTTCAGAAGGACTTGGCAGTAGCAGTTCCAACTATATCTGGATGAGTGACTATAGTAAATACTCAATAATTAACAACTACATTCACTAATGTTTCCTACCCAGGCGCTGACATCACCTACATGTAGAGAGTGGATGTCATTTCTCAAAACCATCTTCATTTGTCGTATTTTGCGGCTAATTCTAATTTATCCATTGAAAATGTGCCTCCAGTTGCTTCCATTCCGGAATTTAGAACTTTCTGTTTACAGACTATGAAAGAGTCTATTGGAAGGAAAATGAAACTCAGCCATAAGCCACATCTAAAGCCGTAGCATCAGTTTGTGGCTAAGATATCGCTTTTTAATGACGGTAAATAACATGAAGTCTCACCTGTTACTGTGAGAGCGAGGAGTCACGGCTCAGGTCATTGTATTAGAGCAGTCTTCAGCTGAATATTAACTGATATTATGGAGTTATGTGTTAGAAAAGTGAAGATGTCTGACAGTCCACTCAGCCGTGTGCGGACAGGAAGTGACGCTTGTTTTCAGTCTGACGCAGCTGACGTCAAAAACATACACTGCCCCCTGGTGGACACACTTCACCTTAGGCCAGTGCGTCTAGATTTATTTTTGTCTGGTTTGGGACTATTAGGTCATTTTTAATGAGTTACATATTTCTTGGAGTTCTAATTATGTTTTATTTATGTTTTTCTTCTTCTGAGTCAGACTTGATGCCAATGTTTTCAGGATTTGGTTTCATTTTATGATTTTTGGTTGATGATGATTTAATGGTTGATAATGATGATTTTTGGTTGATGACGATTTTTGGATGATGATTTTTTTGTTGATGATGAGGATTTTTGGATGATATTTGTTTAATGATGATTTTTGGTTGATGATGATGGTTATTGGTTGATGATTTTTGTTTGATGATGATTTTTGGATGATGATAATTTTTGGTGTATGATGATTTTTGAATGATGATTTTTGGATGATGATGATTTTTGTTTGATGATTTTTGTATGAGGATTTTTGTTTGATGATGATTCTTGTTCGATGAATTTTTGGTTAATGATGATTTTTGTTTGATGATGATTTATGGTTGATGATATTTGTTTGATGATCATTTTTGTTTGATGATGAACTAGTCACAAAAAATGACCCAGCTGAATTTACAGAAAGAATGCTCCTTAAATGTATCCCCTGGTTCAACATAAATACACTGCTCACTGTGACATGAACGTTTCACTTTTTGTGACTAGTATATGTTATTGCAGGTCCATTGTATCGATTAAATGATAGACACTTTTTTTCATTGGAAAACATGTTTATAAAAGGATTCTCACAAGGAGCGTTGGTATGGATTATATCAGCGTAGATACATTAAAAACATCTGAAGAAATAATGAATACTTGGGTGCTCCAGAAATGATCTCTACTGACACAATAGTAAATTCTATTGTTTATGGATCAACGTTTAAAGCTAAAATGAAATAAAGCAATAATTGTGATTCAAACAATAAATAATCTCATACATCACTATAATCCAGCAGTTACACAATGGTCGATTTACATTTAATTGTGCTTTTACCATAAAAACAGAAGCCATTTCACTAAAGTTCATAGTCCTATTGAGCTATAGTGAATCCAGTTAGTGTGATTTTAATAGAAAGTGCACTCTGTCATGTTTTGATGAATACTAGTTTACAGTCTCAGTGCATCGTTTGAGGTCGAACGCCAAAAGAGTGACTAACAGAAGCAGACTAGTAACCAGTTGGTTCAGTACTGATTCAGCACACACGGAATGCTTACAAACCTAGGTATGTTGTTTTGAGAGCACACAAAAACATCAAAAAAGGCAATTCAGAAGATCATTGGTCTTTGTACAAAACATCTTTTAACATAAAATAATTTGATAAAAGTCTCACAAAACACCTAGAAACAAAGGTTGAATTTCCTCATGTCTGTGCCTAAGCCTTCAGTTTATTTGATAGTATGTATCATCTTGGATCATGTCATTTTATTGTATGTATATATTAAATATGTGATAAACACTACTCAGGAAGTTATGGGGTTGTATACCTTAGTCTATACGGAGGAAACAGGAGTAATACTTTGGGAATCACTGGCGTTTAGGGTTTCTGGACTACAAGTAAACATATAAATCCTATACACTACAACTATGACATGATATGTTGAGCAGATGGACAGAACTGTACGAGGAATGGTCCAGTGTGGGTCTGCAATATTTGGTCTGATTATCTTTTTACATTATAATTAAAGTATTAATAGACACATTACAATGTCAACAGTTTGTAGTTCCAGTTGTTCCGAGGTGGAGGCCCATTCATGTTTTTGGTATGGAATAAAAGACACAAAATCAGACGGGATCAAAGTTTGAACAATATAAACCTTAGCGTCTCTCCGATCCCCAGCAGGCTCCTGTGAATCCGGCAGACACCTTTTGAAGCCACATTTAAAAACACACACACAAACTGCAGACTTTCAAAATGCTCAAAGTCGGAGGAGTTGTGCATGCCTGCAGCACAACCACACATCTTCAATCTCAATGTACAAAAAAATAAAAACTCTTTTCGATCTCGACATGTCTATATAATCCAACACGTTCCGCCTCAGGTCACTTTGCATAGGGCTGAGTTGTACAGGGGTCCAGGGAGAGCAGACCGAGACGAGTCCGATGAGAGTTTGTGTGCGAGTGTCCGGTGCTAGCCCAGCTGTATTTGCCCGGAGAAGATGGTGAGCATCAGCATGATGGCGAAGCCCGTGAGCAGACCAGCGTTCTGAATGGCAAAAGTCAGAAGGAAGCTGCTGCTGCCTGCACGCTCCTCTTCAAGACTCACCTCGTTCATCTCAGGGAACTACAAACACAGAATCAGATCATTTAGTGTTTCAGGTTTGAGCCTAATCGGGCAAAGTATGCGCACGTTAGAGGCTGTCAAATATATACGACTTCCCAATTTCAATCCAAAATGGCCGACTTCCTGTTTGTTATAGGGCGGGGTCATAATAATATTTTATGTTGGGTACACTGTGGAGAATCACTGTACCAAGGGGTCATAAACATGGGGGCGCTATAGAGGCATTCTTTATTTGACCTCTGTAATGTGCCTATGTACATTAAGTATACACTAGCACGGATCACTGTGCTTCAGGGAATATTCATCGTAGAAATACCATAATCAATCCAGTTCTGTGTCTTTATGGTATGTACCTGTGTGCAAAATTAATTGAAACTGATCCGGCAATTAGTTTTTGAGTTATCGCGTTCACAGCTATGATCTGTGGACGCTGTTACTAACGATTGCTCAAGAGTTCTCCCACACTCACCATGTCAGCTAAAGCGATGTAGAGGAACATTCCTCCGGCCAAAGCAAAGATCCAGTTTGGAGAGAAGCTGTTCCCGGCCAGGATCCCGAAGCCCATGCCCAGGTAACAGCAGCAGGCCGACAGGAAGTTGAAGAAGAGGGCCTGTTGTATGCTCATGCCAGCATTCAAGAGGATCACGAAATCTCCTGCAAGACACAGTCACATTCGTCACCTGTACATACTACTATTCTACCATTAGGCAAAAGTAGGCAGCTGCTCGGGGGCCCCCGTGAGCTTACATAAAAGTTTAAGCCTAGTTTGTGTGTTATTGCGCCAAGTGGTAGATCACAAACTGGGATTTGATGTTGCTGTAGAGGCCAGGAGTGGGATTACCTACTTCACATTATCGATTACATTTTTTCAACAATTTGTTACTTCAGAAAACAGCTATTGTGATATAGGTGTTTTCTGACATAGCTGGATTAGTGAGTGAGTAAATGGAGCAGAAATGGAAGCCTAAACTGAGGACTGAAGATATTAAACCAGATTCTGTGCAGCCCTAACAGATTCACTGACCGAGCTCATGTGGGAACTCCTCACACAGGATGGCCACAGACGTGCTGATGCCCTGGAACACCGAGGCCGTGAAGGAGGCGCCGATGGCCAGACCGTCTATGAAGTTGTGCAGCCCGTCGCTCAGGGTGATCATCCAGGCCAGTGTCCCGATGTCCGAGTACGTGGCCCCCTTCAGCCAATAACAGCCCGCGCCTCTGCCCCCCGAGTGCCCCCCGCTGTCGGGCCTCTGGGTGTCCTGCAAGAACACAAAATAAACCTCAGTCAGGTCGCGTACATTACAGCTATCTGATTTAGCTCCAAATAAAATCCAATTCAAAAAGTCTATTATTTTTACTACATATTTTCATCTTCCTATTTATGGATTAATAAACACAGCAGTCATTTCTGTGATGATTTTATGATGATTGTTATAATGCATAAATTAAGTTTTATAATAAGGAAAAATCTATATGCCAGAACATTGTTTTAATGAGAAACAGATATTTTTTACTGAATTTAATTATACCAAACATAATCTAAAATAAATCCTGGAAATCTGCAGTTTATAATAATGACCCTCTATAGCTGGCCCTCTATAGCTGGCCCTCCATGACAACAGTTGGGACCTCCCTGATCTGTTTGTTAGTGTGTAAAGCGTGACCTGTGGCGTCTGCGCTTGGCTGAGCATGAGTTCTCCCTCTCCGGGCTCCGCTCTCGTGGCCTCTCCGTTCTGCTGCAGCTTCTCCTTCTCACCCTCCTCCACGTCGGTGGCGGGCGAGTACTGATCAGCCACGGGGTAATGGCTGTGTCCGTGGCTCTGACCAACACACAAAGGTGAAATTCCAAAAAGGTTCATTTATAAAAGTATATATTTGACTAAGCAATGTACAGTTTAGTCTCACATATGCTGCATTTCAAATTTTACCTAGCTCACATAAAACTAGTGGGAGCCGTATCCCATTTTGAGAGTCACTGGTAAAAAGTGACCACAAGAATGAGCCACTCCTACACACTTAAGCCCGAGTGCCCTTTGCCCCGACACTGTACCTAAAAGGCTTCAGAAAATGTGTCCCAGTGTTTACTTGGTAATTATTACAGAAATAATTGAGCTTTAGATTAGGCCTCGCCAATAACCCTGGATCAAGTGAAATCAAGAAAGGTTCCTGGAATAAATAAAACTTGCGGTCAGCACTTAAGTACTTATTTCAGCCATGTTAACTGCTCAGGTACATGTAAGGCCCTCTTTCCCCATTCTATCCATGGCCACTTTAATACTACAGCCAATGCAAACAGTAGATATATAGAGTAGTAGTTGGATGGGGTTTCTTCATCTACACAGAAAGGTGCATTTTCAGCTCCTGAGAAGTCCAGCGCATCAGCATACAGATAACTCAATTATGTGTAAATAATCAAAATACAGTAAAAGTCAAGTTAGCACAATAGGGCCATTTTAAACATGCAGAATATGTGAGATGTGTGTAGAGCCGCATTATGTAATAATCTGTCAAAATGTAATAAAATGTTCACCTCATTATGCAACGAAACTGACGCATTTTGTAATAAACTGATCCAACGCAATATGTAATCAAATGTATCACATTTTGTATTAAGTTGTTACATTTTGAGAAAGTTATTAAAAATGTGCTGCGTTTTATTGGATTCTGCGTTGGGTCAGTTTATTACATAATGCGGCTCTACTTGCATGTCCAACCAAAGCTATGCACGCAACACAAATCATTTTCACTCTTAAACCCAGGTGTGTCCATTTCAGCCATCCACTTCAGTCTGTCATCACACAGACCTGTCTCTGAAAAAAACCGGTCTGGGTGGTTCTTAAGAGATAATATGTTATGAATCATAACTGCCCTAAAGCCATACAAAGATCCATCACTCAAAGGCTTGGTTAGTCTTAGGTCTGGGCTGTACTGTATGCCTTTAGCAAAACAGTTCTCTTCCATCTCTTCAATATCGTAAAATTATTATATCGCAATATCAGCTGTTTGGTAAAAATCAACAATACTTAGAATTAACTCTGACAAAAATGTGGACGGTTAAAAGCATTTCCTCATTGGAGCCGGGAAATAAAAATGTGTAGAAAGACTTGTATATGAGATTCATTATTTTGTAGTAATCCTCATTTGTCTTAGTTGTAGATACCAAATGGTGAATTGTATTGGTTTCTCTGTGGGCCTATGCTAATTTCTTTGTATACTGTACATTTTTGACACTCACCCCAGATTTCTGGTTGAGGAGAACTTTGAGGACCTTCTCGGTGAAGAAGAACAGGTAGAAGCCGGCGAATACCACGGCAGACTTGGACACGTAGAAGTCCACCATCGGGTCAAAACCAAAGGCCTTCACAAAGAGGCACATTGTTAGTCAGATATTCATATTAGGGACCACACACACGCGTGCAGTAATGTACAGTATGTGACAAAAAAACATGTACGTTTGCTATATTACAGCATATAGGATTTAATGGATTCACGTCTGCACAGCTCTCTACTTTAGTAATTGAAATGCAAAAAAAAGCTGCCAGAAAATATTACATGTTAAAGGTATTACAGAGGTTCAAAATCATTCAGAAACTAGTGTCTGTCAATGTCAATCAATAGACTACTAGTCTACTTCTGAGTCACTTATCAATATAACTGTACCATTAGTGTAAATATTAGCACCCAAAGATCACCGTTAGCGTATATGCCAATTAGCATCTCTAAAATTCATTGATTATTTCATTTAAATCAATAAAGAATCAATAAATAACTTAGTCTAATTATTTTCTCCGTTCCTTCTTCATTGAAAATAGCATTTTTTTGGCAGAGATTTGCTTCTAGAGCACCAGAGCTAATGTTAGCACTTCCTTATTCCAGAATACTTCCTGATTTTCGCAGCAGGCTAAACCAATAACAGTTGAAGCTACCTCAATTAACCAATAATAGCCTTACCCCCTAAGGTCTACGATTGGTTGATTGTTTTTAGGCCTCACAGAGTCACAGAGTCACAGATTTATGATAATATATCATTTTTTGCAATTGTATTCAACCTCTATAATACCTTTAATGTGTCACAAATGTAACTATATAATAACTGTATTGTATGTGGAGAATTCATTGATTACACTAAAAATATGCTTAATTCACAGAAACAGTGCATTATATAATATATGCAAGTAATGTTAAGCAAATAAATAACTATTTTCTTTTTATACATTTCAGAGAACACACAGACTGGTCAAAAAGTTGAAAAGGTGAAATCACAGAATAATTGCCATCACCTGGTTCTAATGAAATATATGCTGATTCAAATTGTATAAAATTTAAGTATATTTGATTAAAAAGTTATTATTTACTCTACTGTCATGGCCACACAGAGAATGACCCAAATATTGGTTAAAGTCTTCTGCATAATTCTTGAGAATGATTGAGTATTCGGATTACAAAGTCTCTCTTTTCCTTAAAAATGAACATACCCCACTGCATTTTGGGCCGGTTCAGGAGAATAAAATACATTCTACTGTATATACGCAAATAAAACCCTATACTTGTATCATGCTCAATACATTTCGCCTATGGGTCTAAGACAAAATGGCCCCCCAAGTGCCCTGGGGAGTGAGCTCTGTGATGGCACAGAGGAGGAGGGGGACACTACCTCTGGGATGAGCTGAAATAGTGCGTTGGAATACAGCGTGCCAATGGCCAGGGCGATAAAGTAGAGCAGCAGGCGTTTGTAAAAGGTTTTCTTCATGAAGGGCACCACGCTGGCCCCCACCAGAGAGCACAGAGAGATGAGGGTCACGCACAGGAACCCATAGCCCCACACTGATTAGAGACACAGACACAGATTAGGTCAGATTAGAGATTATCCACCGATGAACAACCTCAACCTCTGTTACAAGCCTGAAAACCAAAAGACGTTTTATTAGAAGTGATTTTTGACAGAAATAGGGCTGCACAAAATCAGAAAAACATTTTTTGTTGATTATATTGATACCAGTTGAAATGCCATTTTGTTTCCCCGATATTGTATTAATGATAAATAAGCAGTTATCTGTATTGTGCAACCCTTGAAAGAACCGGGGAACCATTAAATCAACACACGATTAATTGAAACAAATAAATTGGCCCATATTCATTGTAAGAACCATTCCCGGAGAACTGTGAATGAAGTCGGTCCATCATCCCCAACCAAATTAATGATAACAGGTGTAGGACTTCTACAATGTCAAACGGTTATTGAATTTCAATAATATACCAAGGGCTGAGAAGCTAAAAGGACATGATCGTTTGGACACAATTGACTACATATATAAAACTAGTTAGCATACATTATCAAAACTAAAGTCTTTATATGTAAACAACTGTTGTATAAAACAGTTTTCCTTTAAGTGGAAAGTCATTGGTGCCCTTTACATTCAAAGCCCTTTATATGAACATGTCTGAAACCAGGACAACGGAAGAACAGATAGATCAATTTATCGAAAGACCTGAATGACTTGTATTAAAGGGGCCATATCATGTCTTCTTTTAAGCTTTTGCAATTAATTTATAAAATATTTGAATGTGGTGATACAAATCTAATTGTGAGTTATGAGAATCAGCTTAATCTGTGAAGAATCGTGATACAGTGCATTCATTTATGCTCTGCTCTTCACCGGCATTTTTACTGTAACAATGCCAGTGTTTGTATTAATACAAATAATAATGAATAGTATTAAGTAATATGATGAACACTGAATGAATTGTGATCTTAATGTTGATCAACTCGTGATATTATATTTTTACAATATATCCCCCCACCCGTAATTTGTAGTAGTAGAAAATTTTTAGAATTTGAAAAATGCTTTTTTCTCAATCACTGGGAGCTGTTGCATACTCCCCTACTTGACAGAACGCTCAAAAAGAGTCAAAACACATAATAGGGCCACTTTAATAATTGACAGTAATATATGAAGTGATCCCTTTTCCACTAGGTCAGAACGGAATGATTTGAGGGGTGATTCCACGAGGCTGAACCGCCCCACAGCGTTCCAAACCGTCCACCGTCTTGATGTTCCCTTTGTTCCATTGCACATTTTGAAACCCCAAGAAACGGTGATCACACACAAACTGATAAAACCCCAGAAGCAGGAAAAGACCGTGACGACAGACCATGCTCAGCTGAAGGTATGCACCAGCGACAGTGTTTTTAGATTTGACCCGTGGAGATGGTGCATGTGGGAGAAGAAGGGGGGAGGGGGCAAACCTCGGGCAGGAGCTGGAGGACGGCAGTGGAGTACAATGTGCCGATGGCAAGAGCGATGAAAAAGGTTAGCAAGTATTTCATGTAAGACGTCTTGAAGAAGGGCACGAGGCAGACTCCGGTGAGCGAGAACAAGTTGATCACTGTGACACTCAAGAAAGCAAAGCCCCACACTGCAGACAGAGGAAGCACGTCAGTCCGTCAACGGAAGGGATACCTAAATGTGGGGTTAATATAAGAACAGCTGCTTTCTCCTGGTTATGGGGAGAACTGTTATCTGATGACGTGGTACGACAGGCATCAGGTTTACTATGATCAGGGAAAAAACATAAATGGTTATTCATATACATTTCAATACATTTTTAGCCAGCAAAGATCACAAAATATAACAAGCTGGTTATGGTTGACAACGTTAGCTACATGCAAGTAATATCAGAGCCTGGTAAGGGAACATTAGCAAATGCACCAACGACCAGACAGATTATTTGAAAAAGCGTAGTAGTGAGTGAGTAGTTTGCCAGTGTATGCTCAGGTCTAATCCATGTTTTACCACTCAATTCTACTTTAAAAGTTCACTATATATGTCGTTGTTAATGTCCTTTGGTGAAGTTTGATACTGTCCTCGAATTAACTGTTTGAGAAGGTTCTTTTAGTAAGACAAGGAGCGTTTGTTACCTGTTTTTTGACAGTATTTCGTCAGAAGTGATTTCACACATCGACACTCAGTTTTTTTATTCTGATGACGTTTCAGCCTGCAGCTTTCATCAGATCATCCTTTTGGAACCACAATACAGAGGAGGATATGCTAATGTGGCTGCAAATTCACATTTTTGGCTTCATTTGACAGGACAATAGACCGACTAGAAATCAGGGAGAAGGACGGGAAGCCGGATTCAAACTCATGAATATCGGCCGCACAACACTCTACCGACTGAGCTAAACAGCGGCCCTAAAAGTAAAATTTCAACATAATATATTCTACACTTTTAACTCTGACTCACTGCTCACCAGGACAGAAATGAGCTTGCTTATTTCTCGGCTTTTGAAGCACACAATTGTACACCAAAAATTTACTGGCATGTATGTTGGCGTTGAGGTTTTTCTTGGCATTATTTTATTATAGGGAATAAAACGGAGCACTGAGAATGACTTGTAAAGGCGGCATGCTGATTGTGGACATATAAAAAGTCCAAAGTTTAGTTAGACAAAAGCTGGCCTAGGCTTTCACAGTATTTTGACCCCTGCATGAAAATTCCTCAACCTCTCCGCTGTTTGTCTCAATATTATGTTAGTCTCTCTGTCAGCTTCTCTGCACCCTACCATCCCACAAAACTAATATGTTTACCTTAAAAAAATGCATGCTCAAACAATCCCAATAGGGATAAACCAAAATTCACAAGGTTGAATGGCACTGGCCGCCGAAAACTCCGGCTATACAGCTGGCCCGTGTTAACCTGATGTTCAGAAAGTGTTCATTTAAATCTGAAACTAGTGTGAAATCTCACCATGTTTTTACTCTATTTCGTCACATTCTTTATGATTAAAAAGGTCATTTTAAAGCAGTGATTTCTATGATTTCTTAGTTTACTTTCCTATATACACAAACGGAAAAATACTGTATAAGCCAATATAACCAACACAAATTATTGATATTTGGCAAAAAATGTTATAGTTACTAGAGAGTGTTGTTTTCAATGTTTTCAATAGAAATTTAAGTGATATGGGGTTGTATTTTGAAGATTTAAGATTAAGGGGGGCAATCTTCGGATATTGAAGGGGTCCGCTGCTATACAGTATATTACCTATAAAAAACACACGGATGTTAATTGACTGTAGTTGCAATACCACTCCTTGCCGAGATCCAAAGTCTCGAGGAGGGGGCCCCGACATGCTGCGGAGGACTTAATAATGATCTGAAACGGTGCTAACCTTCGGCGTCAGAAGGCCGGGGGGAACTCTCGGCGCTGGGCCCCTCGTCCGTGAGGCCCCTGCAGGATCCGGAGCCCAGCTGTTGAAGCATGGTCGGACACAGCTCTTGCAAACGCTGACCGTCCAGATGGGACTGCTCGCTGATCTGATACAGAGCCAGAGTGTCCGGGGGCAGACACTGAAGACAAAATTAAAAAAGTTATCATTTAGTTTGAATGTGTTGACAGTGACTCAAGTTATTTAAGACTTGATCATTTCCACAAGATTAAGCAGAATTGGGCACCCCAGAAGCCATAGAAGGGTTATGAATCGGGGCCCAGTCACCAATATACTTGCATAAAAAGTCCTAATCTGATCTACTACAGAACCACACTTTTCACAGGTAAAATCTGCCTAACATTATCACTAGATTATTAACTGGAGAGATACTAGCATTTGGGTTATCGCACTGGGCCACTAGTCTGAAGCCAACGGAGTCATAAAAAATAATCATTCAATTTAAAGATTTTAAAAAGAGAATGAAGTTGCTCTTTACAAGATACATGTTGGGACAAATATTGCAATTGTGATTAGACTCAGTTCACTGCACATTTTACATTAATACTTCACAACCTCTACACATGCCTTTAGAACATGTTTGTAGAGGCTAAACCTAACGTGGAGCAGCAGCTTTTTACATACATTTTATTTTGTGCAGATTATATTATATAGCCTCTTAATTATCATCTTAATGAGTCTTCAAAAAGGCTCTTGAATGCGTTCCAGAATTGCCACCCATCTTTTGCTTTTGTCTCTCAGTTTAGATCTAGAACAGTCATAAAAATTGACTTCGTACCCAACAATACATTAATACAGTTCTGTGATTATCAACTGCCAAGACTACTTATTATATAATTATCGGGGAAATAAAAACACAGTGGCTCCAAGTTCTAAGCTTCCAGAACAACAACAAAATCGATCAGCACACAACCAAATAATAACATTTCACCCCCATGTTGCAGACAACCACTGCTGTAGTGAAAGCAGAATCAAGACCGTGATACAGAAGCTCTAAAAATACATAACTGTCTTGAAAGTCTTGAATCGCAAGCCAATTATCTGCAAACAAAGGCTGCAGATATCCTGATAATATAGAACATAAAATCTGAATTGTGTGATTAAAGGTTGTGACTTCCATGGCTGTGTGCTGCATGTGAGGGTCTGCTGGTTCTGATCGGTTTACGATACACCGGTAAGCTCCGCCCTTTGAATTGAACGAGAGACTAACATCTTTGTATAAAATAAGATAGCTGGCCAGGCTCGTTAAGGCCTCTCTGAACCAGGTGACTCTAAAGAAAAAGCACACCTATGTGCCAAAACCATAACCAGATTAAGAAATAAAGCTCAGGTCAAGAGTGTGAGAGTCTTCCCGGACACTAAGTATGGGAAGTATGCAAACCTTCACCTATCTGGCTCCAGAGGCTAAAGCTTTACTCAGGCATGAATTAATCTGGATTTAAGCTTTGGGTATTGACAGATGGTTGCTCTACCACTGCATCATACTATTATAAAAAGGGGCAATTATTTATCTCTTTCTATTGTTTGGAGAAGTAGTTGTTATTAAGGCTGCACGATGTGAGATAAACAATCCATATTCGATAACCGTGTGAATATTGTGATTTCCATATTTCAGCGATATTCCAAGTTCAATCAAGCAGAAATCGTTCCTACAATGCTTCAAAATCAAAACCGAAAGACTAAATATATTTACTTAGCAATAGCACATTTGCATTAAAGGCTCAAAAAAAGGAAGACTGGTCAGATTAATGAGATGTTATGGGGATATATTTAGTAGGGATGCCCTGATATATTTCTTGGCCGATACCAATATTTGTATATACCAATTATGATTATTATATAAAAAAATCATCATAGATACAACTACTTTTATATGCATTTAATAATCCACAGTTTGTCACCCTTTTCATGAGCCAATATAGATTTCAGTCAAAATTGTAAATATGGGCCGATCCCGATGTTGAGCATATATTTGACTCTTACCTTGGAGCGGTTGGACTGTGGCGGAGCGGCTGGGCTGGCCTCACTCACACTGCTGCTCTCTGGGCCCTGGCTCAGGAGGGCCAAGAGGGAGCGGAGCTGGGGAACAGAGATGGTGCTGTTGTCCCCATATTGAGACAGGAGGTCCTGTAGCACCTGGGTGGGAGTGGGACCCACAGTGGGACCCACAATGGGGCCCAAAGTGGGGCTCACACCACCCCCACGAGCACCCACCAGCAGCAGGGCCACAGCCAGGGTCAGCAGGGCGGCACCATGTCGGGAGAACATCAGCATGACTTCCTGAACACTGAGCTGTAAAAGAGTCACAAACAGCACTTGTGTAGTTACCATAACAACAACACTGGATACAGTTCCCCATTTTCAGTTGGCCTGTCATGATAACTACTATATCGACTTAATAACAAAATATACTCGATATATCAAATTATCGTTTGGACATACTGGAACCCTTTCAGAAGTGAAATAGATCAGCAGATTAATCTACTACTTTTTATGTCAAATGCTGCCAACTTGTATAGTTTTTATAGTGTAATGGTTTTATTTAAGATAGTTCATTGATATTGAAAAGGCTGTCAACTGGTTTTGTGTTCTAGGATTTTTATTTTATTTTTTTTTTT
>JAVQKC010092455.1:0-33775 GCA_036025475.1 Philypnodon macrostomus
TTTTATACAGCGCTTTTCTCAAGACTCAAAGACGCTTTACGTTACATTATTCATTCACTCCACAGTCACACCCGGTGGTGGTAAGCTACTTGTGTAGCCACAGCTGCCCTGGGGCACACTGACAGAGGTGGTGGCTGCCAGTCTGCGCCTACAGCCCCTCCAACCACCACCACATTCATTCATTCATTCATTCATTCATAGGCAATGTGGGTTAAGTGTCTTGCCCAGGGACACAACAACAGCCTGTGCTTGGACGGGGGACTCGAACCACCGACTCTCTGGTTGAAGGGCGAGCACCTACCCACTGCCGCCTTACTCTCAACATCAAATCAGAGTGTGCATGGGCTGCCACACCACTCAAAAATGTACTGATTTGATGTTAGGAGGACTTTACATCACAGAACAGAACAGTGTCAATTGTGTGGTGAACTCTGACTGTAATGTGATTGAACTAAAGCAAAGCAAACAGATGTAAATATAAGAACCTCCTGAATCATCTCATTTTCATGCACCTACCCTTTTTAGCTAAATCCACCTCTCCAAAGTGCGTGTCCACTCTCACTTTGCTTGTGTAGATGGGGGAGCTGGGAGGGTCTGACAGCAGGTCCAGGCTGGGGGGAGTATTTTCACTGGCTATGGACGACATACTGCTCTCAGAGGCCAGAGACGAGCAGGACCTGGTGTCAGACGACTTACGGAGCCTCCCTTTAAAGAAGTCCTTCATCTTGTTGCTCTTGCCCTCTGTTATCACCCCTCCCATGTCCTCTACGAATGGTTGTCCCGTGGATCCAGAAAGAGCGGCGTAGCGGCCTGGGACGATGGCAGAGGAAGACTCCACATCACCCCTCTTCCTCCCAGTGACACGGTCTTTGAGTTTGCCAAAGGCAGAGCGAGGCTTCTCCTTCATGGTGAGGTCGAACATGCTGGCCGTCATGTTGTTACGTGTGAACTGGACGGTCACCTGTAACTCACCACGCTCCTTCTCCTTTCGGCCCACCTTCGAGTGCAGCTTGAACCACCTGGGGACAAAGATAAACACATTACTGATCATTTATTTTATTATTTAACCTTTATTTAACCGGATAAACCAATTGAGCAACAATTCTCATTTACAATGGTGACCTGGCCACATTCATTCCTAGGCAATCAGAACCAGCCAATAATATCAAAGACGTGGATTTATTGAGAAACAGTATTTCCTCCTGGCAAAAAAGGGTTGCATAATGTGGAAACTTTAAAGAGAGTTGGACCAGTGTCTTTGAAAACAACGTTTAGCAGGAAATACATTCTTAGAGACTCACTCACACCAAGAGTGTACACAAACAATATGTGAAGTCCAGAATCCTCCAGGACCGTAACACTGCACTGGAGAAAGAAGAGGGGGCGGCCATGATTAAATCCAGATGTGTTACTCCACTCTGTGGATGACTTCTGTTATGTCACACATACCACATGCACCAGAGGCTGGTGATGCAAATTAACCAATTACTGGTAAGACCAGATCAGATAATATGCTTTATTTTCACTGTTGTTAATAATTTGTGCCTAAAACACTTTTATTTATATATTATTATATATTATTTGTAAAATAAAACACTTATGCTACTATCAACTCTGGGGTGATTATTATTATTGTTGTTATTATTTTTGTTCTTACTATTATTATAGCCTATTTCTATCCTCATACAAGACTGTGACCTGAAGTCATGACTCGACACTTTCGCCCATGTGTCAGCGCTCGCTGTACAGTAACAAACATTATTCACGACCTACTCATCTCTAGGACACGTGCCCTCCTGAAAGATCTTATCCAGGGGGATGATGGTCTGTCCCAGGAACACGTCCAGTCCGATAAGGACGCGGTGCATCACGGTGAGCACCAAATCCCCGCTGCCAGGAGGGTACGAGCTGCGCCCTCCGTCCTCCAGGATACCGGGCAGCAGCTCGAAGCAGCATTCCTCGTTCCACTGCGGCACATCGGCCTTGTCCACTAGTCCTGTGGTATACTTCTCCTTGCCCACCTGGATGATAGTGTACAGGTAGCGGCTGCCGTGCTTGCTTTTGGTGCGCAGTCCCCTGGCGCGGAGCACAGTGACATTGACATGAGTAGGTACCCAGCGCTGGTCGTCGTCCAGATCGATTAGCGACATCATCTTGTCCCGCTGGAGAGGGGTCCGAGGGTCCCGAAATACTCACAGATTAGATTATAACAGTTTCACTTGAATGAGGGGTCATCGTCCTTGCACCAAGCTTTCTGTGCTGCGCCAAAAATCTCTGCAGAATCTCAAGTCCTGTTTCTGCGTGGAACTGTCTGTCCTCTGTAGGCTTCGGGCACGGGGCACATCGATCTATGCTGAGCTTGAAGCGTCGCGTGTCATCCTAAATGCAATCAATGCAAATACCGAGAAGCAATCGCCCCAAGTTCAGGGTCTGCAGTACGTCGCATCAGTGAGTTTACTGTCATTAGAGCGTGCTCACTGTGCTCTTGGCCCGCCCTCCTCCACGAACCAGGCCGCACACTGAGATGCTGCGGAATTAAAGAGAAAGATCTAACCATATCTGTGTATAATATTGGGCTCTGTGCGCACTCATCAGAAATGACTTATCAGGAGGCAATAGTCTTTGTGGGCTGTATTAAAATGGCGTATGTATCTACTCATAGACTCAATATAGGCTATAGCAAATTGAATAATGTCTATCCCTTTAAGGCAGTAAATTACATAGTAAAAATGTATATATATAAAGTTAGGCTAATTAATCTACAATACATAAATACAATACAACATCCCATTTATTATGACATTTTGCATTAGTTATTGTTTGGGTATATTTCCCATTCTGAGACCTTTAGCTTTGTCAAAAAAGAGTGAGGGGCACCTTTGCCTTAATCGTGAGAAATCACAGTGCCGTCTAGTGGAGCTCAACGACAGTGCAGTGCAATGTGTGCTGTATTATAGTGAAAAGTAATATTTCTATTGATAATCTTTGAACATGTATCCAAATGTAAATGCTCTGTATGTGTGATACATATGTGAATATAAAACCTTAGTGAAATCATCTCACTTTGTAAAACTAGGCTCTGTAAAACACCAGACACTTTTTGTCAACTTTAGTGCTGCATTTATTTCTAATACAAAAAACAAATGCTATTTGCTTCAGTACAAATCCAAACGTCACAGTGTTGAGTACAGGTTTGAGGATAAGATATGCCACTGAAAGTCAATACAAAGAAACGCTTACATTGGGAACAGTACACAAGGACAGAAGCCAACTGTGAAGCTTTCTGTGGCACTTTTCTACGTGGCTTTTATGGAAGAGAACATTTTACACATTGTTGTACTATTATACACATTTACACAATATGGCATACTCGATATATTTGTACATTCAAACATAGAAAACAGTGTCTGGAAGTGAACTTCCTGAATGCAAAATAAAATAAATACAAATGTGGAGAATAATCCAGAAAGGCATAAATGCTGATTAAGAAATGCTCACTGTTCTTGCTTCATGAACAGTGAGACATAAAAGTGCAAATAAGAAATTAAGAAGTGCTTTTTATAAATGCAATATTAACACCAAGGTCATTGTGAAATTTATGAAATATGATATTCTGAAAACAAACATCAGTAACATAAATACACATTTTGAATGAAGCATTTAAGTATAGCAGCTGTCTTAAACAAAAACCCACCTCACCTAGATTACCTCAGAGAACAGCTACAGTACAGGGTTGTATACAGAAGATCACATGTATGACATGAAATACTTTATCATCCAAACACAAGGCATTACAATTTAAACAGTCTAAATATTTGGATGATGAGGTGACATGCAGTTTGAATATAGATGGATGTTTCCATTTCAGTGTCTAACTATAACTATATGATAAAGTATGCTTTAAGTAAAAAAAATGAAATCTGACATGGTGGTTTATATACGGACACACTGTAAAAACAAAAAACAGAGAAAAACAAGGTCTCAGAGAGTCTCAGAGGTTTTGAGAACGACTCCTGGTCCTCTCTGGAGGACCATGAATGTGAAGTGTGAATGTACTCCTACAGGTGATGGCAGTGATAATACTTCTACACCAGTCCATCTTGACTGAGGCTTCAGAAAGGTGGTATTAGGGCTCTGACCAATCTCTGATTCATAGTCAGATTATACCGCTGTATAAAAATGATAACTGTAGCAGCATAACGTTGACTCTTCTGTCTCAAAAATATAAGACAAGTGCAAAGATATTTCCAGATGGGTAAACATTATGTATACGCACAGTATACGTAATAAACCAGAATGTATACGCACAGTATACGTAATAAACAGTTTTCAATCAGATGTAACAAAGATCACTAGAACAGAGGATGTAACAAAGATCACTAGAACAGAGGATGTAACAAAGAACTATCACTAAAACAGAGGATGTAACAAAGAACTATCACTAGAACAGAGGATGTAACAAAGAACTATCACTAGAACAGAGGATGTAACAAAGAACTATCAGAACAGAGGATGTAACAAGGCCATTATCAATGTTTTCTTGTTAAAAATGTTGATTATTACATAAATGAAGGTGGTAAAGCTTGGTTATCTCTGGGTTGAAACTAGAGTAGGTCCTGATGCAAACCTTGTACTATATAAAAATGAATGTTAACCTATGGGTATAAAAACATTGTAAAAATCCACTAAACTATTGATAAAGATTTGGAATGTCTTCTGACAGTAAAGTGAAGGTCAGTGTTTTGCTTCCTTCATTACCTTCAGTCCAACTGAGCGCTCTGACAGGGCTTGAGATACAGTTCGTCCTGTGATAAATGTCCGTCAAAGGCCTCTGTGTAGAGGCTGCTGGTGCTGCTCCCACTGCCACTGCTGCACAGAAAAGTCCCCACGGCCCGGCCCTGACGTGCATGACCAACAGCATCACTGAACACCTTGTTGATCTGCTCCTCTGAAGGCATCCACCAGTCTGGGTTTGAGACACAGTGCATCCGGATAAACTCTAATGAAAAACAATGGGGATGGGAAATTATGATTAAAAGAGAATTCAATTTATTACAATGGGAGAATATTTGAGACAGTTCAGGAAAACATTGACATTGTTTTAAACCATCTATAAAGTTCAAAGTTAATATATTGAGTGTTTTGAAATGCCTTACCTCTGAGACAGCTGACTTTAACAGGGTTTAGAGGTCGTCTCTCTAAACCAGGCTCTCCCGAGTGGACCGAGCGCTTCCTTTTCCCCAGACCACAGGAGAACTTCAGCTCATCTGTGGTGAACACGTATCGAATCAGGTAGCGCAGCAGACGTCTACCGTCTTTCTTTGAGGAGTTCACAGCCTCATCCCACTGTTTGTTGGTGATGAAGAGAGGATAGTTCTCCAGGAGCTGCTTACTTCCCTGCTGAAAAATATGACATCATTCAATAAGGTTTAACAATTCTCATTAGGCTTCATGTTGCTCTATTATTTATAACCGTTTAAAATTACCTCAAATACAGACTGCCTTTCCTCTTCCTGTAAAATAAAACTGCTATTTACATTTACACCACCTTACAATACAATACTGAATTCATGTTTTGTGTTGGATACCTCCATACCTCAATAAAAGTTTCATCGGGCATTGGCTGAACCAGCTGGTTGTGAAAATCAAGAACAGTCTTGAAGTAGTCAAGAACATTTTGACAAGGAACTGTAAAAATGTGAGATAATAAATCAGTAAAGCTGTTGTGGACAATAGTGTGAATGAGACACAGGGACACACCTGGGGTGTTGTCCAGCTTATTGCGTATCTCCTCGTTCTCCTGCTGCAGAGACAGCACCTCCTGCTCCAGCTCCAGACACCGGGGGCAGCAGCTCTCCTCCTCCTCTTCCTCCTCTGGCAGAGTAGAAGAAGGGTGTCCATAGGACTCTGAGTTTGTGGGAGAGCCCCAGCCCCCCAGGCTGTGCTGCTGAGGAGATAGCCCTGAACTGGGCTCCACTAGTGGGCTCTCATTGTCCAGTCCAGGAGCCACATGTGGCTGCTGCTGAGGCCCTGCAAGCAGATAGCTCTGGAGGGAGTCTGTGAAGATACGCAACACAGCGGAGGTCTGCTGTCGGGCCAAATGGCTTTGCTGGGCCTCGTCCTCGAGGTCTGTGGTGGAAGAGCTCTCTTCACATTTGGACTTCCCGAGAGAGGAGCAGTGAAGGCCCGGTCCCTCCCCTGGACTGTTCTCTAGCTTAATGTTGGACATGAGGGAGCGGGGGGGCTCCAGCAGACGCCCGTTGTTCAGGAGACTGAGGACTTTGCTACATTGCTGGGCGAAGGCATCCAAAATGAGACGGTTCTCTGCAGCACACACATGAACAACGAAATAGATTTGAATTAAAAGTGTTTGAAGAGGTCCTTCAGAGAATGCAGTAACATGTCTCTGCAGCTTTTCTCTGGTAGTCTGTCCACATCTGAATGTCTCAATGTGATGAACCCACACATACCTCCACATGATTATGAATCCACTGTTCTCACACAAACAGACACACACATATCACAAAATGAGTTTCATTGCTGTGTTTCCAGTCGTTCAGACAGTCTATCAGGCCGCTGCAGATGTGTCGCATTTATTAATATGCGTGCGGTCTCTGTTTACCCGTCGAGATGTATCTGATATCATTTGCCTTCCCCCTGCCTCCCCCACCCCTCCCAACACCATCACACCACTTCTGTGGCACTGTGAGCCGAGAGCCTCATAAAATGTCATTAAAAACAACACGCTCGGCAGAGGAAAATTTATGAGACCCATTTATTTTAATCCCAACTCATTGGGATGGCGTTTCAATGCAGTGTGTGTTATTGTGTTGAACTGATCTGAAGCCTGTTCATGGCAAGGGCGCCAGCTGAGGAAGAATAAAAGCTAGGCTATTGCCAACTAACATGTCTACTACATGTAAAAAGAGTTCAATTAGCTTATCACATAATAATGTATCAATATGAGGCAGTCACTAAATGATCATCTTTTGTAGAACCTAGTGGAACTGTTTAAACTTTAAGGACAGAATATTTAGATTGTTTATGCATTACTTGTTACATACGCATCTATTATGGACCTGCAACAAACACTTGAGTGTGTGAAAGGAACAATAAAGAACTGCAAATTGAGCCTGCGTTGGCAGCAGTGATAAAGAGATGAATATCTGATTAAAGAAAGAGATGTCTGACGTTTAATTTCATAAGCACCAGGATTAGGTTCATTGCTTTCATCTTAATACTGGTTCCCATGGACCCGCCCTCCGCTCAGGGAGCACAGTTCTTCCACAGAACACCACTGTAATGAACAACAGCTGAGAAGAAAAATGAGCATGGAACAATATGTTTCAACAGGAGACTGTGAAGTCTACACACACACACACACACACACACACCCACACACACACCCACACACACACACACACACACACACAGACAATTACCCAATGTAATTTTTAGCACATGCACACTAGAGATTCAATCATGACTGCTCTGCAGCACCAACTCAATCACTGTTCAATGAAAGAAAAGGACAAAAAAGGACAAAAATAGATTCTAAGTAAAAAACATGAAATCACTTCATAATGTACATAATGAGCTCTCTTTATATATATGTATATATATATGTATATATATATACATTACATGTTGAATTGAAGGTGCCATTGAAAGCAGAACTCTTTGTGGTTAAGTTTGGACTAACCTGAGCTGATAGCATAGGTGCAGTTAGGGGCTTGGTTCAGAGAGGCTCTCCTAGGGGAGAACCTGGGTTCAAGTTCATCGCTCCCACGCCGCTGCTGGCTGCAGGCTGAGGTGGATGTGGGCACCCTACTGCTGGGCCTGCTCTCACATGGGAATCGATGCTGCTGCTGTGGGAGCATCTGGTGGTGCTGCTGGCTGCTGCTCGGCGCGAGGCTGGTTTGGTGGAGCGGGCGCTGGTGCTGATGGTGCGGCTGGAAAGGATGAGACTGCCCGGGATGAAAAGTGAACTGGTGTCCACCCCCGTCGCCAAACACAGGCGCTTCAACTAAAACGGACCTGTCAAAGCGCGACTTCCCGGTCGAGTGCTTACTCTGGAAGGTTTTTAGGGAGCTGTAGGGCCCCCGGTGTTGTCGGCTTATTTTTGGGGCGCATGGTCCTTCGTCTGCGGGCTGCATCTCTCCCTCCATCCCGGCCAGTTGCACAGCGTGGCGGAAGCCTGCAGGTCAGTTTCCCGTTGTGCTGGTGTGACAGGAGCAGGCGACAGGGGCTCCTGATCCGTCAATGTCTGGCTCGTTTCCCCGCACAGACACAGCGTGAAGGGTGGGTTCATTTACTGACAAGCCCCCGCTCCAATCCCCAGCCGGGAGCGCCGACACCGACACCCTCCGGAGGGAAATACAGGCGGGACTATAGCGTCACTGCTGCTTCATTGTAGCTCCGTCTACACAACAACAGGGCGCTATGGAAGAGAAGGCTGTGAAATGTAGGCTACAATCTCCTATGAAGAGGTAGAGGCCATTTTGATAGGCAACTTAAAATATTCACCCATATACAAACCCAAAGGCTCATAACAAACGGAAATGCATTCTTTTAAATAGCAGCCTTATTGAAAACGCACGCGAATGCAGTAATGCAGTTATTCTAAAGGGCATTTTGACAAAAGCACAGACTATTGGTGATTTAGAAACATCAACAACAATAGTGTTCTGTTTGATCCATCGACAACATAACTGTTGCTGTGCCTGGGCCGTAAAGTATCCGCATGCGTTTTATAGGCTCTATGGAGTGTATGCATCAGCTGAAAAAGACTTGCCAATAAATGCAGTTTGTCTTTTCACGTTTCCATGATCATTTACTACTCCCCCACGCGGGGGCGCCACTCCAACAGTGTTAAACATGGTGCAGACAGCCCTCCAAAAAGTTAGTCAGCCGAGCGTCCGTGCAGCAGGTCAGTTAGTCAGGACGGCTGAGCGGCCGAAGAGACAGCACGTGGTTGAAACTTTCACACAAATTAATTAGCAAACAAAAGCCTAATGAGGAGGTCCATGCTCTGCCAACTAACACATGTTATTATGGTAAGTGTAAGTAATTAGGCCTGCCCTATTTACATCTGTTTGGATAACTCCTGATGCAGTCAGACTCTGTGGGACAGCGGCGGGTTTATCTGCTGTTCTTTGTTGGGAATTCGAAACACATGGTCATTGTTTTTCGGCTGTGTGCCCCATTTAACCCGCAGTTACATTCAGCTCTCGGGCAAACCGTATTTCTTCTCATTTCTCAGATATTTCCACTTTTATAGAAACCCATGCTCACGTCTGTAGGCTCATTTTAAGAGAAACCCCTAGTTCTGCTTCATTCTCTTTTATACCACGGACATTGTGACATTACCTTGAGATACAGAACACACTAATGAGATTGACTGTTATTTTAACCTTCACGCCTATTTGCGCCGAGCTTCTCTCCGCTGATCCACGTGAATGCGCACGTCTGTTTAATGAGGAAGACGTGCGCGCGTACAAAGCACACAAAAGCAGCGCGGTTCAGAAGAGTGAAACCACTGCTCGTGCTCGGACATCAACAAACGACCACGAGAGACTGCAGAGTTGTTTCTTGTGTCCCTGATGGACCCTGGAGCATGTTTGCGTCAGAAGAACGTTTAATGATGCTGACTTGAGTCACTTTTAAGGCACGTCTTTGATTTGGAATAAAGTTTGGTCCAAATCTGCTTCAAAGCTGCGAGGATGACGGTGACCTAACCCGACCTCTGGTGGTGTGGATGGTTCCGTAGAGAAAGTATAGAGGTACGGACGGACATCAGGCTTACACCCGGGAGTTGAAGCCCCACTCCGCGCAGGGACCGTGGGACCCGCAGCTACTGGTCGGGATGGTGTGCCTTCTCCACTGCGTGCTGCTTGGTTATTTCACCTGGAATCTGCGGATATCGGACGCACAGGGGGAGTACTGCCACGGCTGGCTGGACGTGAATGGGAACTATCATGACGGCTTCCAATGTCCGGAGGATTTCGACACCACAGACGCCACTGTGTGCTGCGGGACCTGCTCCCTGCGCTACTGCTGCGCGGCTCCGGACGCACGGCTGGACCAGGGGACCTGCACCAACGACAGGGAGACAGACAACACAGAGTTTGCAGCACGTAAGTTTCGCATTCATGGGAATCCTATAGAGTCACTGAACTGAGGTACTCACATTAGACTCGGCTGTTTGAAGTGGTAGAAGTCTGTGAATGACAATTTTATTTTGCTATTATGGAAATAATAGGAATGCACAATATATAGGCTATTTCTGCAGTTTGTTTATTTTTTATTGATGATAGATCCATAGTGTTTGGATTCAGTTCAATTTTGCTAGAGGTCAGAGGTCACAAAGAGCAGGTCAGTTCAGACACCGTAAATATATATGTAATATATAGGGGTTTTCCGTTGCTATTAAAAACTGCAACTACTTTTGAGATGAACCCCTGCATGCTGCATGGAAGTCTTCTGGTATAGGCTGTCATTTTTAAAGAATTAGGAATGACAGCTTTTCCAGACACGTTCAATCAGCTAAATCCTCTCCTTTAAATGCTCTCTTAAGATTCTTACGGATGTGAAAACAGACACTAGGCATACATTTACGTGAAGTAGACGAGATATAAAGATACAGCCTCAAAGATCACACACATTCATCGATACAGCCTCAAAGATCACACACATCCATCGATACAGCCTCAAAGATCACACACATTCATCGATACAGCCTCAAAGATTACACACATCCATCGATACAGCCTCAAAGATCGCACACATTCACATTCATTGTACACACAAGACTTGGTGTGCGTTAAAGCTGACCTTTTTTATCAGTTTTCTTTAAATTTCCTGAATGGAGTTCCTCATTTACGCTAACAAAAATAAATAAACGTTCAGTGATTTCCTTCTGAGCTCGAGGGAGTGAAACCTGAGTTGCTTATATTTTCAGAAGTAGTGACTGTTAGATTGTGCTAATCATACAAGGAAGACTAGCTTAGACAATATATCTGTCACTGCTGGATGACCACTTTCATTCATTTAGAGGCATTTCTACAACAATGTGTACGTAAACACTTCAGAGAGTTTGGAAATATGGGCGTATAAGTGAGTTATTAGTGGCATCAGACGCTGAAAGTTGTGCTTCTCGTCTCCACAGAGCCTGTTTATGTGCCCTTCCTGATGGTGGGCAGTATCTTCATCGCCTTCGTCATAGTGGGCTCTCTGGTGGCTGTATACTGCTGCACCTGCCTTCGCCCCAAGCAGCCGACTCAGCAGCCCATCCGCTTCTCTCTGAGGAGCTGCCAGGGCGAGACCATCCCCATGATCCTGACTACAGCACCGCCCAGCCTGCGCGCCCCGTCCCGTCAGTCCAGCACAGCCACCACTAGCTCCAGCTCAGCCGGTGGAGGCAGCTCCATGCATGGTTTCTCCCTGGGGGGTCAGGGCTCCCAGCAGCAGCACTGCCTGGTGTCGGCCACAGTTTCCTCATCGGCGTCCACCCCCACACAGACACCTCCCCCTCCTCCCCCCTACACCTCTCCGCCGGCCCCCATGTCCGGAGGCGTGCAGCCCATGCCCCCCAGCCACACACACACCCCGCTACAGTTCCATCAGCAGAACCCCGGATTCCTCCTGCCCCAGCAGTACTTCTTCCCTCTCCAGCATGATACCTTCACAGTCACCAAGGGCTTTGCCGACTTTGGGCAGAGCTGACAGAGTGACTAACATCAGCCCTGTCCCCAGAACCAAGTGGAATGATTCATTTAACTGGAGTTATATGAAAGCTCATTTTATATGCTCATTTTTAGCACTTGAAAAGTACGGAAATACAACAGCTGATTTAAACAGAGATCATTCTGTGCTCTCAGCCTGTTGCTTGTAATCTGTTCAGGTGTGACACTGGCATTTCAGACTCTTGATATAACTGACTCAATGAAGTTAAAAAGAATATTTCCACATATTGGTGGGTTTACAGAAACATAAAAAGACTTATCTGGTGATTGGGTTAGAAATAATGGTGAAGGTGGAGAAGGTGGAGGACCTGAAGCAGAGACAATAAGCTGCTGGAAACAAACAAGGGACTTGCAGTCTTGTTCATCACAGAATCAAATGCACTTTTTCACCACACTGAAGCTCTCGGGAAGCTGTTTGAGTATATTCAGTTTACATCCTGTCATCTGCCTACTCACATTTTGATACTCTACAGTCAGTGTCACTCTTCTGTCTTTAGAAATAGATCATTAACAACCAGGGAATTATGTTTTTGACACACACCGTCTCTTTAAAACAAGAGCTCCTGCTTATACAATGATGTATCGGAGAAAATATGGACGTCATTAACATTGTACAGGCTTTACGTCAGAACGGTTCCCAAATTGATGAATAAATGTCTCTTTCTACTACCTGCTGTGTGCTTTTTGAGTAATACAAAACCGGATGACGGGAGGAGGTAAAGTCAGGTCCTGAATGAAAGGAGATCGGAGCGGACACTCTACACACTGACTTTACCTGTGGCTCATTCCTGCGCCACACTTCACAGCAGGAATGTGGGCTCAGATCAGTCATTGTCAGTGTTCAATGAGCGTGGCTTGGGCACAGTGTTAAAAACAACTCGTCCCAGAAATAGAGCTTTAGGTTGCACCAACAGGTATGACCAAGCCTGGACAAAGAGTGCTCTGTTCTCTGGTTATATGCCACCAGCAATCAGCAGCTTGTGAAACTTACAAATGATGCTGTCCTGTTATATCTGTTCTGGACAAACCAACTGTCGTGTCTATTCTAGCAGTTACTTCCATCATCAATACATACACTTTGTGGCTCAATTTAGCTCCATATTAGGGTGACCAGATGTCCCTATTTAATGGGGATAGTCCCAGGTTTAGACTTCTTGTTCCCGGTTCCCTAATTTTGACCATTAGCAAAACATAATACACTACACATTAATCACATTTCATTGCCATGCCATATGTTTTGAGTAAATAATTTGAAGTCTATAGTAGGTAATAGTTTTGTGTGAAATGCATACAGTTTTTAATGATTTCAGAAGCTTTTTTTGCTGCATCAACCGCTCCACCTCTCACCTGGAGCTCCTCCCAGCTCTCCCCCAGCCGCACCTCTACCTCAGCCTATCCCCGCTCAGCCGGCTGCTTTTAAACCACCCAATCAACCGCAATCAATCCGGCTTCCCTGCTTATGCATGACCCTCCTCCGCCCCATCACCACCTGAACCACTCAGGTGCATCATCCCTTCTGCCGCTCATCTGGGCGCTCCCACTTCTTCTACTCATCTGGTCATCTCAAGCCACCACCAGTGTCTAGGCCCTGGGGGGGGAGACGTACTTAAATCCTTGTCATTCTCTCAAATTTGATCAAAGATTCTGTTGGTTTTATGGTCCTCATTATATAATTCTAAAATGGCCGCAAAACTGGATACATTACCTTTCAGTTACTCAACGCTGCTCAACACAAATGCTCAACACTGGAGGACTGACTAATGAAAATTGCACTATATGTAAAAATGAATAGTGTTATATTAAAGGCCATTGTGCTTCAGAATAATCTTAAAAATTTAATCAAAATGTCCCTGGGCTGATGAGTGAACAAATACTTCTACTTGGATTTCTATGTACAGTTTGTGGGTGTGTGGTTCCCGTTTCTCACTGCATTCGATTTTTGGACAAATTCAGACACAGTTGTGATTGTAAAGTTTATTTCAGTAGTCTTTCATGGCAGTAAAAGACAACACTTATAAGTTTGCAGTCCCAACATGCAGAACAATCATTGAATAAAACTACAGAACAGAAATAAAGAAAAGTTAAATGTGCAGTATTTCTTCTGTAAGTGGTCAACACTCGAGAGTCAAAGTAGTACAGTTAACATTTCAGAAAATAGTGTTATCCATTCATGCGGCCCACACCTTTCACAGAAGACGACGTGTTCAATGTTTTCTGGAAATATAAGCAACAGTCCAAGCCGTTTCCACGACAACATCCACATTCAGAAATTTGGTAAATCTTGACATGATGACAACCCAACACTAAAGAGTCATAAACTGTGAGTAATACAAAAGCAGAAGGACGTTGCATGAAGAAAAATAAGTTACATTTATAGAAATAATTAGCAAAACCAGAGAATACCAGATCGTAACTACTGAAAAGGTACATTGTGTTTGTGCAACATCTTCCATCAAAGTGAGCTGAGCTTCAGAAAACTGCACACTGACACTCATGTTCCCATAAGGGCCATGCATCAGCACACAGCAGTATACCAGAGCTATATCTGAGGCGTGCAGACAGACAACTGCAGCAAGCGTCTACACACCTTCATCCACTCAAACACACTACATTAAAACACACCAGGATACACTGATATGCTCCCAGTTCAGAGACACAGACATGCAGTGCAAACTGAAGTTATCCACAGAGAGCCAGTACACACATACACACGTACGCACATGCAGCCCATAGACCCACACATACAGTCAACAACCTGATCTCCCATAGGGAGAAAAAAGCAATCACACCAACATTACATACTTAATAAATAAAACAAGCTGTTACAATATTAATAGAAGTAATAACAAGACATATAAGACATATAAGACATATAAGAATGCTTTCAAGCAGATTCTATCCTGCCAGTATCTCAGAAATAAAAGTTACAGACAGTTCATTACAAAGCCAGTCAATGCAAAATTCATACATCTCCAATATAAAAATACAAATCCACAAAATAACTATAGAGACAAAGTAGTTTGATACTGTCGTGGAGTTTCCTGGCTAATAGTTCACTCTCCCTTAAGCTAATGGCACTTGTGTTAGAAAGTTAGGATCTTCATTTATAGGGTAACATTACCAATGAGTGGAAGCCACCACTGAAGAGAGCCAAACACAGCTTAATTTTACATGTGCCACAAGGCGCTCAGTAGTATCACATTATACAAGTGCAATACTGTGGTGATTCTTCAATGTGTATTAGGAACACTGTCCAGGGATAGCACGCTAATCTATACTTGGCTAACTTTAACATCTACAAGAGAAGGTTGACGTAGGCACCAGTGTGAGTGTTGAGACGGGAGTGATGTGGAATGCTAGTATTTGTGTAGAGCTAAAATAAGCAAAATGTGTTGCATGACGGGGCAGCTTAAAAGGGAGAAAGTAAAATTAAAAATATTTGACAAACAAAATGAACCGCTAAAGTATGAAGGCTATATGTAAGGCTTTACACAATAGATGCTTTCTCAAGTGCAAAGAAAAAAATGGAAATGTCTGCGCCGCAGTGGTCCATTTAGTGCTGGAATACACCCAGAAGTGTGATTACATTTGGTTTAAGAGTCGTCCCAATTCACTAGTACTTAGAAGATTGTATTCACGACTGCTCTTTGGCAATCTTACACAAGTCTATGTCCTCATGATCAAACATTGTCAAATGTTTTACAATAACAGTGAAGTTGATGTCAATGATTTGAGACTTTTTGGCCTAGTGCTTCAACGGTCACCTCTGATGGAAAAAAAGAGTTGTTCAAGCTAAGACTGTGCAAAAAAAGTGAACAACAGACCGCGGACTTCTAATAAAGCACAGTGCTCATAATGTCTGCTGGACACAACTACAGCTGATAGTGAAGATGAAGGTGTTTCATGTCACTTTTACATAACTAGTATTGTCCGCTCTGGTTCAGTATCATATTTGAAAACCTCTCCGAGGTGTGTGGCACTAGCCTGCACCATCATGAGGGAGCTCATGTGGCTCCTGATTGGCCAGCCCGGACAGAGGAGGTGTGACTTCACCAGTTGTGGGTCCTCTGTTTGGTGGTGTCGTAGGCTCGGATCACCTCTGACTGCGACACCACACCATTCTCATCTTGAGAGAAGGCGTAGCCATCTGCAAAAGGCAACACAGTTTAAAGATTTCATGTACAATGCTGATAAAGAACACAAAAGTAAATTAACATAATTGATGAATGATGATAACTTAAGATAATGCACAAGTAGCACACAACTCTAAATGTCTAAGGCCTAAAGGGTCCTACAGGTGTGCACTCTGACCTTTGACCCTGACTCACCTTCAGGGGTCAGTACCTGGAGGCCAGCGGGGAAGTTCAATGGACCCCACTGGGACGAGTGCATAGTGGGGGAATAACATCGCAACATTTCATCATTTTATCAAAAAGTGTCTCAACTGAGACTGACACTCGAGGCACACGAAGGAAACAAAGGAAGGAGATTGAGAGGAACTGGAAGTGAGGAGACTAGTGGAGAGCTAATAAGGCGGGGCTTCTAACGGGTTTAAAAAGATGATAATGAATAAAAAGGTTTCACACAATAATGATCTCATCCCCACCTATGAGACAAACAGAAACAAACTGATCAAACAGAGGAAAGACAACACAGCAAAATAAAAACAAAACAAAGAGTGTCTAGAAATG
Source organism: Philypnodon macrostomus (assembly GCA_036025475.1). Taxonomy (NCBI): domain Eukaryota; kingdom Metazoa; phylum Chordata; class Actinopteri; order Gobiiformes; family Eleotridae; genus Philypnodon; species Philypnodon macrostomus. The sequence goes on from JAVQKC010092455.1 coordinate 16,436, forward strand.
GCTTTCAATGTGCTTTCACGTGAATGTGATAAAAGATTCTGATTTCTAAACGAAAAAGAGGATTGTGTCACGTCTGTTTGAGAAGATACTTTATGACAGGAATGAAATGAACCAGCAACGTTCTTGGTCGATTTAGGCCTAAAATTGTGAAAAGCCAACATTTAGGACTCATTTAGAAACTCACGCTACACACTGTATTTACTATATGTACTGTAAAAGCATTTAGATGTTTTTAGATGAAGAGCTCAGCTGACACACATTACCTGTGTGCGTCCTGTGCGTGGCTGACCACAGTATTTATGAAGAGAGGAGAAAAAGACCCTTACAAGGTTTAGAAGATACAGTGTGTGTCAGAGGAGAAATAATGCTTACTGTTCCCATGACATGCTCATAATGTGATAGCTGATAAATCTAAATGTAATCAACTGGGGTTCCTGTCTTCTGGGGAACATTATGATGATGTATTTTAAAGAAAGAAAGATTGTATAACTTACGGAGCAGATTCTGTTGCATGGATTCGGAGCGGTACAGACTGACGGTGCTCTTCTTGAAAACATTCTTCAGAAGCTGGGCTCTCTCGGTCAAACTACACAAACACACACAAACACAGGCACAGACACAGACAGAGTAGTGTTAGCTTCCCGCTGAGCGCCACAGGCAGGTTTAATGACCCATACGTCAGTTCTCTGTCCAAGCACAGCCACAGTCAAAGGGGCTGCCAACTGCTCTATCTGCAGCTCTGACCAGCGCAGGGAGAGGAGCTCTAAGAGGTGGGTCGCATGAGAGTAAAATATCAAACGGCAAGAAGTCCCAGAGGTATTTAGAATATACAGTAAGTGTTTTATTTTTGGTGCATGTTTGAGTTGGTCATTAGGGCTCTCCATTTTGTGAGTTAGTGTGTTTGTGTGCCAGCGACCGTGTGTGCTCTGGGACTATGGCCAGGTGGAGGATCCGTTTCAGCCAGGGATCTCACACTGATGCCTGCGCTGGCCTTAGATAGTGTGCTTCAGCTAATAACTTCTCACTATATATGACTTTAACATGGGAGGGCTGCAGCTCCCACGTGGGGAACTCTGGATGTGAACCTCCTCTTGACATGATTACCGATATTACTGTCAAACCCCAGCAATTTAGTCATTTTGAAGACTTCTCCTTTCCGTAATAATCATGTTGGCAGGGCTGCTTTGTGCTTTTGGGAAATTATGAAGGAATTTGGGGTAAACTCATATTTTCCTCTAACTTTTTTACTTTTGGGGAAGAAAATAATATGTATGGGGCTTACTAAAGTGATAAGACTTTTATAGATAATATGATAGTGATTATCTCCATGGAGATATTCAATAACATGATATTGTATTATAGTAAGCAAATGAATGCACTAAAACGATAATCTAAACATATATCTTTATGTCTGATATCTGATGAAATGGCCCCTTTTGATTCAGAATAAACTTAAAACTGTGCAAAATAAGGGAGCATACCTTTTGCTGTGAACCACAGCTCCAGGGTCTTTGGACAAAGCCTCAAGCTCTTGAACTTCATCCACAAGAGTTTTGAAGCACACCTTCTTCACCCTTTACAGAAAATAAGAGCATGATCATGTCACCAACAGCCACAAGCAGATGGCCCACCTGCTGTCTATCAGTAAAATCTCCATCTCCATTCAAACACTTCCTAATTCATGAGGAAGTGAAACCTTTAGCTTAGCAAATTGTGCATGACACATTCAATCTGCTGTGCGCTGATGTCGGCCAGACCCGTGACTGGGAGAACCCAGTTCTCATGGATTTTTGAGTGCAATCCTATACTTTCAGTAAAGTCAGTAAATTTGAAAGTTTTGTGGAAGATAACAGAGGTTTCTCTTATGGGATATACATTTGAGTGGTGCTGAGAAGTGCAGTGGAGAGAAGACTCACACTTTGTAGGCCACGTCAAAGACCAGCGAGGTGATGGGGATGAAGAACAGGCCCATCCAGAAGATGCCAGACTTAAACATCATGGTAGCCTGAAACACAGAGGTACAGTTACTGTGAGGTCACTGTGAACAAAGCAGAGTTCAATCACTGATAAGATAAAAGAGCCCTTAAGAAGGAAACACCTGATAAGATATCATCTGCACTAAAGACAAGGGCAAGCCAAAATAAATGCTTGTTTTGTGGAAATAGAGAAGATGGAATTAAATGACCTGTTCAAAGTGCCTAAGCTACCGTGACTAAGTGATCCCATGTTTTTGTATGGCTCCCTTCAGGGCACAGGAAGTACCTGTGAAGTATTGAGACAGAGGTATCGGCTTCACCGTGTGCTGTGCTGAGAGCTCCTGTCGATACATCACAGCAGACAGATGGTAGGATCTGAGGAGCTTTAAATGTGTGTACAATACTTCAGCCACTTAATGTGAGCAGGGGTCTGGCATTCTTAACATGTCTAAATCAAACACTCAGTTATTAAATATATCGAAATAAGTCCAGCGCTCTGGAACCGTATCTTGATCTTTTTGCTTACACACACTAGCACCTGAACCTAAAATATGGTAGAAATGTTTTTCAGTAAAAAGCTGCTGTTTTATTTGGAACACAGGAAGGCATATTTAATGGCTCCGGGTTAAATATAGTATATCATTTTGATGAGTCATTTATAACACTGTTCATCAGTGGAAGGCCATCTGTGGGGGTAGAATTATAATCACAAAGAACTGATGATGGAAACGGTCTTATTGGGGGCATAGCCTTTCAGCGTAGTGTGTGGACAGAGTTTTCTTTGGCTCAATGCATTGAAACTATCCGTCATTACTTGTCAAAAAGCCAAACCCGCGTACCATGTATTGTAATGTTTAAACTGTGGGGCCCCAGTGAGTGCTCTTCCTGTAACGTGACACATGTGGCAGGAGCCTTAGGATGCACAAACGCACAGCTCAGAGTCAAAACTATCAAAGAGCTTAGGTTTGCTCAAATTAGCTAATCTGCTCACCATTACCTGAAAATTGACAGATGTGTGACAAATGCCAAGGCAAGAGGAGATCTCAAATGACAGGGAATCATAGTTTGCTCCTACAGCTCGAGATGCTTCGCTGGATGATTAGAGCTATTCTCTGCTGACACAAGCTCAAAATGTACGAGATGAGGGAAAATCACCCCAGAGCCCAGGGTATTTTCATGACAATTTTGAAATTGCACAGCCCCACAGGAAACTGTTGCTGTTTTATGGCCATACGTCAGTTTAATTATTTTCATTTTCAGCCAGTGTATCATGCATTTTAATGGAGGCTGTTGAAAATAAACAAGGGATGTGTACTCAGCATATTAAATCAAAGTCTACAGGCTCCAACAATAATCCTTATTTTGAATGTAAAATATAGTCCAAGAAAACATAGAAAATACTACTATACAAAACGCCCATAAATGTTGGTTTATTGGCTTTGATTGAATATATTTTAGTAATTTACCTTTTCACATTTTAAGACAGAATTTGCTGTCCAGCCACAATCAACACATGTGTTTTTTTTGGATGTCAGTATGCTCTAGTGATGTCTCATACCAGGGGCCCCCGGGGAGCTGCAGGGTGAGAGTGCCTCGGGAACATGGCTGTGGTTTTAGGACAAACTAATAAACTTGTCTGGCTGGTCAGACAGTAGTGTCCTCTTGCCTGCTGCAGTGTTTTGACAGGCAAGAGACTACACACAGCATCACATCAGTGTGAATAATTAGGCCTCTACAAGACCATTAAATGTTTCTTTAATGCTATTCTTCTACAGAAGCAATGAATATGATAGAAATAGAAATTATGACCAAAGGTTACTACTGTATGAGCGTTAATGCTTTTTGTAAAGATCCAAAAATAATATCTAAAATACAGGCTGGAGTTTAGCTCAGTCGGTAGAGCATGCGGCCCGTAATCAGTGCATGAAATGCTCACCTGAGCGTCGTGAGTTCAAACCTGGCTCAAGTCTGCCCAATGTTACTGTCTATCAATAAAAAGCCCCCAAAAGAAAATTTAAAAAAATTAAATAATAAAATATCAAAATCTTCTAATCACATGTAACACGTCACAGTATATTTCATGTGACGACAAAAGAAATCTTTTCAAATTTAACTTTGTGATTAGCTAAAGCCTTTTAGTTTGTACAGTGTTTGTACATTTCAATATTTTAGTTCATACATTGCAAATATTATGCTATTTACATTCATTTTGGCCATGTAATATACATAATACTATAACAGCTGACTGAGCCGCACAACACAACAGTTTGACCAGTTTAGACCTGACAAAAATATGGTTCAAATCAATTAGGGTGCACCGATATGAAATTTTTTGGCCGATACCGATATTTCAATGACCAATTTGTCCGATACTGACTCCGATATTCTGCAAACGTGTTTTCGTCGGCTGTTTCTTGTTTCTATTTTTATTACATTTTGTAATTTTCCTAAAGTTAGACATTCCCAATGGTTCTCTGGCTGATACTAACCCTAAATATAACATCATCAGCAGATTTTTACGCGCATTAAACTAAGCGATATGATTTCCAATGTATGTGTCCCTAGAGAGTAGCCCACACATTGGTCTGTATGAAACTAAACCAGTAATGAACCAGGGTTTGTGATAAATTTAAAAAATTACTTCCACTGCCACACTGAACAAAACACATTTATGTAAAACTGATAAAGTGAACAAAGAAACAACAATTGCATGCAGAGTTTTGGCTGACTGACGCATTAACTCTTTCAGCCAATTCCACTTTGAAGCACATAAACTCATCACATGTTTTAACTTAACTGAAAAACCATATGTTGGTTTCATACAATACTATAATGAGAATCTATACATGTCTAGAGGCTAAAGCAGCATTAAAATAACTGCAGTGTGTTTTGGAGAAGAGTAAACAGCACCAGATCAAATGCAGAGCAGTCTCTTTATGGAAGGACAGCACAACTTTAAAGGGTTTGAGAATCTAGGGTGCATCAACATCTGCATTTCATTGATGTCACTATCCAGATAAATCATACTCTAGATGACTGACAAAACCCAATATACTGCAAATGTGTAATAATCATTGATCTCCAATGCAGAATCATTGTCCTACATACAAGGTTTAACATTAGTCTTAGCTAAACCAAGGATGTGGTGTTTTGTTGTTGCCTGTGAAAATCTGTATTCAATGGTAATGGGTCATCTTTTATGGGGTTTTCCCTAAAGGTTAGTTAATAGGTGAATTCCAAAGCATCGCAAAACCACTGGAATAAAACCTTTAGGTTAAATCAATTTTCATTTCAGAAGTTTTTGTACATTATCCCAATGCACTTATAACCTCATGATTAATGACACATGGCTGAAGTATCAGAACCTATTTGCTGAGTCTAGAATCTTTGCATCGATGACAAGTACAGCACTTGAGCTTAAGTGAGACTGAATTATGGTAAGTGGAGAAATCGAAGCAAATGCATTTGTGTGAAAATCCAGAAGACGAATAAAGCCGCAACGGCAGCTGTGTTGATATCCCAGCCAAGGCAGCAGACAGCAGGTCAGTGTGCCAGTGATATCTCAGGTGTGGCTAATAAACGCAGCCTAGCAGATTAAACAGCTTCAGCAAAATAATCTGTTAATCTTTTTTTCATACCTGTTCCCGATTTTCAAGAGGCAAAAAAAATGTATGGAGATATGCAGTCTGGGTTTTCTGAAACGCGTTTATTGACTACTCTGTGGCTGATTCTTGCACCTGTCTTGTCATCAGTCCAATGAATATTTCCCCTGACATTGATGAATGCATGTACACGAAGACAGGCGCTGCTTAATGTCTCGTACTGGAGGCGCTGAGTAAGAAGTGAGTGAGAGCAGAAACAGTAGAGCAGGGAGCTCTGGTGTCTGTTATGTGGTTGGGCCTCCGGCGTTTTTTAGCTGGCAGTAAATGGAGAAGATGAACTTTTAAAAAGGAAGACACAGAAAAGAAGCTGATGCATCGACTTAACAGGAGAATCAAGAAAATGAAAGACAGAAATATCTGAAGATTGAGATAAGACCAGAGTGAAAAATGTGGGGCTTGATTAGGGCCGAGCTACTCTTCAGGGGCTGCAAGGCTTTTGGAAGAGGAGCTGGAGTCTCTGATGCCTTCTCGAGTTTCTGAGAGATGTGTCCCTATTTGATGATGCACTGGCATTTCTCGAAGCCGGGACCGAGGCGTAAGGTTACCAGATACTCACAGGACAACATCACTGTTCCTGGTCAAGTGCTGCAGGCCATGGATGAAAGCAGCAATGTTTTACGGTCAGATGAGAGGATGGAGGTAATGTAGACTACTGCTGGGCGCCTGTGTGTGTCTGAGTGAGTGAAGAAGACAGAGCTAAATATTTAAGAGACACGTCTGAAAAATCTGGGATGTTTTAGAGATGGAGCAGAATGTAATATGCATTGTTTTAAATTGAATGAATTTAATTAAATGAACCATGTGTCACTTGAAGCATTACTGTACAGTGTATATTAAAACAACTCACTTTTTCTATGAGTTGTAGTTTTCATATTGGGGATATCATTACATTTTAACATGAAACCATCGTCCCAGGTCTTATATGTTAACATTCAATTCTGAAGATGCTCAATCAGTAAGGAAATGTGTATTAAAAATATGTGTAGCAAGTGTAATATTTTGCTAAAGAGATGTATGGGATACGTAATTTTCCCTTGCTGGGCTCTTGAATGAATTGGCAATACTGTCTTTTGTTAGATGAATTGGGAGATATCACCAGGGGTTAACCGATGCCCGTTTACCCCCCGTGGAGGTTTGGAGGAACAGTACCTCTTCAAATGCAAATAAACCCTACATACAGGTAAATACACATGAAAAGAGCTGTTTTGTAAATGAAAACTAAACTTCAAGTTATTTTCATATGGAGAACAATCCTAGGGCTGCACAATATAAAAAAACATGAGCTATATAAGCAAAAACTATATTGAATAACCCAATAATAATATGAATGATAACTGGATATCCTTAGTAAGCATATGGGTTTATTTATCATAGACATACCTGTAGTAAAATCTGTAGTTGAACTTACTAAACCAGATCTAACTTTAGGTCTAAAATGAGACTAAATCACCATCATATAGAAATGTGAGTCGTTTTGTTGAGCCCTAAGCAGGACTGAAAAATCAGTGTTTAACCATCACATCTTTGACTGCCTCACAGTTTCAATGTCACCTGTGGATACTCAGAGTGGTAGGGGGGCAGAGCAGCACAAACACAGGCTTAATTAGCTCAATTAAGTCATTATATAACACAAGCCAGAGGTTTGACAGTTTACACCCATCCGGCTCTCTTACAAAGACCCGTGTCACGAAGCACGCTGAAATTCCCCACCAGTGTCTCTCTGAATTAGAAGGGAAAGGCTTCTGGCAGGGATAGACGGCTCTAAGAGCAGCATTTCTGTTGAGTATCAGGGGATGTGGTCATGGTGCGTGTAAATATCTGGAGTGCATGCTAGCGGTCATGTGTTTACCTCTCCTGACATGTCGGGAGCCAAGGTGATGAGAGGCCAAAGGGACGAGTAGATGAGGAAGAACACCACCCACAAACTAATACTGCCCCAGATGGCAATGTGACTGAACTGTTGAGACAGAGAGTTAGTGGTAGTTCATTTAGGACAACTGTGATACAATATACAGTACAACGTTTGAAGTGAAATGCATTTGATTTCACCTGTGTATAAAGCTTACACTACATTCCCAATAATATAAATACATAAATATCTCACAGGTACAAGTGGTAATATAAAACAAAAATCGATGCACTAAAAAGAGAGGAGGCTTACTGTGGTCCAAGAGGACGTCTCTAGGCCAGCTTTAAGACAAACTGTGATGACCACAAACTGTAAAGACACATTTGAAATTAAAACACTTCTTAACTTATCACAGAGATACTCTCAACAAAACCTGCACACTTACGGTGTAAACCATGTTTCCTAAGAGGAGATAGTCTGGAGTTTGACCGGTGCTAAAAACTGTATCTGTAAACAAAATCAACAACACAAGTTCTGCTCAATGACTTTGGTGTGAACAAATCACAGTCAATTGCAGGTTCCCTGGTGCTCATGGGGAGAGGTTGGAAAGATAACTGGTCTTTCATAACTCTAAAAACCAGAATGTTTTTAAAAGGTCATCAAAGTGACAGGAAAGTAAAGTCTGTGGGCAATAGAAATGTAAAGTCTGTGGGCAATAGAAATGTAGAGTAAGAGAAACACTTTGGCACAAAGTATTTCACACAGGTAATAGGTGTTTCCTAAAACAATAAAGTTGATATTAATATATTTGACCATCCCATTTAGGTTGGATCTACAACATTGGCCGTAACAGGAGAACGAGAGGCTCTCTTCCCTTTACTTCCGGCTGATCACATGCGTGTGTTCACTGAAGCTTTGCTGACAGCCTGTCAGTCAGACTGAAGAGGCTTGGCGCTTTTGTTTGGAGAGCAGGCAGAAGCTTGTGTGGTCCTGTGCTGTGGCCAGCAGTCTCAAATGGTCCGTTCTCTCTGTACGTGCATACAAGAGTAACACGCACCGACACACATGAATGTTGGCGTTTTGTGTGAACTATGTTAATATATAGAAAGGTACTTTACCGAGTAAAGTGGTCATTTTCATTTGCATATTAAATGCATTGAAAATAACTAGAAGCAGAAATCAGTATTCTTGTACATTTGAACTAGTAAATGCGCGTTAGTGCATGTGTTTCTTAGCGGAGCACACACATGTTTGCAATTCATGAGCAGACGGTTAAAGAGAAAACTAATTAAGACAAAGTATGTGAGTCTGACTGTCCTCCCTCTTCATCCTGGGCCCAGTGTGCACCACAGAGTTGTCTCAGGGAGATACTTACCATGCTGGAAAGCTTTAAGGGGGAACCAGAAGAGGATGACGGAGTGGAAGAGGCCATTCAGACAATGGGCCCAGAAGACCTGCAGAAAAAGAGAGAAAGATGGAATTGAGGGGACGGAGGCAGTGGGGGTGGAGGCAGTGGGGGTGGAGGCGCAGGAGATTCCAAAACAAGGGAGGGAGAGAAGGAGAGAGAGAAAAAAACATTTGAAAAGGGCTTGGGGAGCTCCAGCCTACACAGTGACCCCTGACCTGGGCCCTTTGTGCTAGCCCAGCGCTAGGCTAAGTGGCGGTTTTGTTGAGGCCTCCCGCCTGAATAGCCTCCCCGCTGACAGACACGTTGTATATCCTCTGTGAGTGTTATGAGCGATAGAGACACTGCTGAGTATGTGTACGAGTGTTGAAAAGATGTCAGTTCAGGTTTAATTTGTGCAAAATTAGATAAAATGCCACTCTATAGTCTCTGATAAACTGTAAAGAGTGAGTTCAATGCCACAACTAGTTAGCAGAAGTAACATGTTAGAGTTTGTTGTCATTGGATATAAAGACACATTACAATTTGAAGAAAGAAAGAAATGACAAAGGAATAAAATAAACAAAATCATTCTACTAACACGCACAGAAAGACTGACAGGCCTGACACAGATGTAAAACCACCCCATACGTCTGCCCCAAATGCTATGGCACCAACAGGCACCTTAATCAGGCATTGTTTGCGTGATTTCTTTTTTATATTGTCAATAAGCAATTAAGAGTCTGCCCCCAAAACCATGACGAATATGGGAAGGTTTTATTTGTCTTTTTTGATTTGTCTTTTGTGTTTTTTTGATTTGTGTGGATGTTTGGGAAGAATGTTTTTTGCAAATGTTGAAAATTTCCCCAAATCGCCACTTTTTTCAGTCTATTGGGGGCCCTATAAAGGTAACTGCCATCATATTGGTCAGATGTGTTCAGGGCCAGGGGGTAATTAGGTGTTTCAGGTTTGATCCTAATCGGGCAAAGTATGTGCACGTTAGAGGCTGTCAAATATAGCCTGTCAATAGCTGTCAATAGACATCCAAAATGTTTGACTTCCTCTTTGTTGTAGGGTGGTTCCATAATAATATTTTATGTTGGGTACACTGTGGAGAATCACTGTACCAAGTTTCATTCCTCTTTGCCAAAGTAAGTGTGTCCAGAGTCTCATGGGATCAAAAACATGGGGGCGCTATTGAGGCATTCTTTATTTGTGTAAATTAAATATACACTGGCCCAGATCACTGTGCCAATATTCATATGATTTTATTTATGTTCAGCAGGATTATTGGCTCAATAAATGTCTGTCAGGGCATTAATTAGTTAATTATTTAATGGTCATTAATCGAAGATGTACCAAACTCAATCCAGTCTTTATGATATGTACCCGTGTGTAGAACTTTTTATTTTTAATTTCTTTTTTAGTTCTTGCGTTCCATAATATCGTCGTTTCGGCGATATAATTATCTAAGGTCTGGAAAATCTGCGTAGGTCTGTCTACACGAGCTTGAAGACATTTCGAGTCCTTTAAACCAAGACTGCCTCTCCAAACCCACCTTGTTTCAAATTGACTTTATGCAACGCAGCAGCCAAACAAAACACTAAGGGGCGATGTAGCATGAAACAGCCGTGAAATCCGTCTGGCCAAAAAACTGCTCCACAGTTGTGCCCACTTTACCTCCGCTGTGCTGACCCAGACGCTGGTGCTAATTTTGAGCGCTGAAAGTTCCCACAAGAGCTGAAACTGGGTGACCGAGCAAAAAACAAGACAGGAAAACATCAGTGGCCGCCTTTTAATCCCCACAACATTCTTGGCAGACTTCGAACGGCTTTCTCCAAAACAACTTCAGCACAAATGTCGACAAAACTTAAACATGAAATCAATAACCCAAATTAGACCGTACCAAAATTTCCACAATTTCAAGTCATTTAGAGTAATGATCACCACTACTCCAAATTGAAAAGCTCACACTATATTTTTTGTAATACAATCCAAAACAGAAATGAAAAATGAGCTCTGCTGCCTCTAAAATGATACCTTGGACTGGAGCCGTAACAACCCCATCACCTTTTCTGACAACTGAACCACCCCGACGAGGATTACCTCACTATCCCACTGTGTACACAAAACCCAATACACTATTCAAGGAGTGGCCACAACTACCCCCACCCCTCTGTAACTGTGTGCTAAATTATCCCTAATGTTACCAACCCATATTTATGCCAATTAACCCCCAGCTGACAGACACAGCTCTGTATCTACCTACTTCCTCCCGTCCCAGAATGAGCACTGCGGGGGTTGAAATCCAGCTCCTCTTGTCCCTCCACTATAATGAATGCTAATGGAATCAACAAATGTTCATAATCATTTGTCACAGTGGGATTCTCCCTTCAGCCTTCAGACTCTTTCTTTCCATTGTATCCTGGCAAGTTGCTAAGGACCCGTTCCAAATTAATGTCCAGTGTGTGTCCCGTAATGATTCTTTGTGGAGCTCCTAATTGCCTAAAAAAAAAAAACAAGTACAAAGCCAGCAATAACGAATTTGCAGCCAGATATTCCCCAATTGACAGTTTTTTGCAAGACAAGACTGGTCACAAAGAGTAACGCCAGTACCATATGGAAAAAGGTGCAACACAGGTCAATTGGTAAACTGGTAAGGTGCCTGGTAAGTGCTAGGGCTGAATAAAAGAAAGCAGCTGGCATAGTAGGAAACACCATTAAAAATGCATGTCTAGCAGTGAGGACCACACCTTGTCTTTGGAAACGCCCTACGTCACTACTTTCTCTCACCTCAACACAAACAGCTTTAATTCACAAAGACAGTATCTGTTGTGTACAAAAGAGGCAGACGTGCAGAAAGACAGCCACTGAGGGGCCAAATTCCTGTTGGATTTTCTCGCCTCGCCTCGGGCCAGCTGCAGAGAAAATATCTCGGGAAAAGAGAGGACAAGCCAGCAAAAACAACCTGCTGACCTGGCCAAGTCATCATTTATGGGTCCTGGAAAATGTGGCACAAAATGAAGATTTGAAAAATTAAATGCCACATCATAACAGGATGCAAGAAATAAATCTGAATTTGAGTAAAGCTGATCAACTAACCAGTGACCGCCTCACAGTATGTTTTTATAGTTTTGTGTCAGCCTTTTGGCTATAGCCACCAAATTGAATTTCCTCACATTTTCAACTTATTTTATGTGAAAAAATAACACTGAAAGTTATTTTTGTTCTATTTATCAATCTAATATTTTTACTGTGTTTTTCTGATTGTCAATTGTCATCTTGAAACTTTTGCTATATTTATCAACATAGTGGTTTTATTTCTGCTTGTTGAAACAGAATGTGAAAAGTCATGGCATACGGCAGGCTGAAGAGGAACCCCTACTGTTATGTAGTTAGTTCCACTCGTCATGGGTGTTTCAAACTAGATCCGACAGCCTAACTCTGAGCACAAATAAGGACTCTCTTAAACAAATTGCATAATTTTCCGCAACAAAAGCAGTCAGACAATAAGAGCACACTCTCCCTATTCCCTCCTTTAGCCCAATCCTTTGGCCTGCATCCCACAACCTCGTGACCTTTGGTGCCCCTGTCCGCCATGGCCAATCCTGCTCTAATCCAGCTCCATGCAGAGCTAACCAGGTCACCACGCCTGTGAGGAGGGTCCAGGGGTCTGGGCCCAGCATGGAGAACCAAGGAGACATCTTTATTACCAACAAGGAAAGTAACACAAAGTACACAGACTCAGCAGGTCAGGCCAGGAAAGATCAGAGACGTCCTACAGCTGTCAGGTCAATATCGTGATGGAAACAAAAACCTCCCAACATCAACATTTGTCTAATTTGAAATCATTACTAGAACAAGAAGATTCAACCCTCTTATGTGATTTATGCTGTGTACACAAGTTACCCTAATATATACACACAGACATTAGGGATGCGAAATACACACAGACATTAGGGATGCGAAAGTTCGGGGTTTAAAAGCGGTCTGTACGGTCCGCCATCCACGGTTCAATACGTCTTTAAACCGCGGTTCATCAGCGCGGCTTTTTCGCTCCGCTCCATGTGCTTCTGTTTACTCCTGAACTCTTCTTTTCTCTCTCTTTCTGCACCCCCACCACTTTTCCCCCTTTTTTCTTTTGCTGAGCTGCACTATCCTTCCTCACTGACACCTGGGCGAGCAACAGCACTGCGTGCTTCCAGATTTAACCCTTCGCCTGGTCCTGTTTGACCACTTCAGTGTTTTGCATTAAAGATGCATGGAGACAGACTCACGTTAATTCAGTTCAATCAGCAGTCAAACTCATATTATTGATTACATGAACTTACTAAAATAATTAATTGGCCTATGTCTACATTTATTTGTTGGGCTACTCTTAATATAATTAAATTACTAAATTAAATAAACTAGCAAGTAATTGATTGATAAAGCACTTTACATCCAGAATATATGTTTGTGTATTGCTTGGTATGTAAAATTGGAATCTATATTCAAGACTTAATATTACATTTTCTTAAGTTTTTCCAAGACTCAAAACTCATCGTAACCGAACCAAAACCGTGACCCAAAAACTGAGGCACGAACCGAACCGTGATCAAAGTGAACCGATGCATCCCTAATAGACATAAACTCATACCTTGGTGTTGAAACCCATGGCATTCTGGGAGGACTTGTACAGTTCAGGATACTTTAGCATATTCTCTTTTCTGCAGGAACGCTCAAATATCCCCAAAGTAAGAGGCGGCAGTGCAGTGAAGATCTGCAACACACACAAACAGACCGGAACCAGTCTTACAAAAGATAAACTTTGACATATTAGGCACAAGGGAGTCACCTGTATGTTAGAGGGGAATTACTCTGTAGAATGAGCAGATGAGAGTACCGTAAAAATCACTAAATGCATGCATGTGAATTCAACTGTTCACACTTGTTTTACTGCATCATCTCCATAATGTTATATTTGTTGCATTTAAGAACCCATTGTTCATTGTCCCACTTTTTCAATTTATAATTTACAATCACTGACCTCAAAGGCCTTTAAAGACTGGAGTGATTTAATCAGTATATATAAAAGAAAATCCAGTCCAGTGAACATCTGTCATCCTCCCTGACTAAGAAGCAGGCATTTAGTGCAATGTAATTTTTGTGGTCCTGTATAGCAGCTGCTGAGAGTGCAGTGCTGGTATTGTGTGACCTGGGGGCTCAGTGGGTCAGTTGGTGTGAGACCCCTCTCAGTCCATCTGGAGAGGGAGTACCCAGGCCTCTGTCTACAGGACCAGCGAGCCACGGGACATGCTCCACTGGAGTCCTTTCTAATTCAGAGCCAGGCCCAGGAAGGTCTGCATAGTGGGGTGGATACAGCCCACTGCCTCTGACAGACTCCCACAGAGGAGCAGGAATTCCCTCAGTTTTGTGATGAACTCAAAAGGGCCAGCGTCTGTCCACCCCACACTAGTACTTTATTATCATTTATATAAAATACCTTAAAGGAGTGAGCCTGTGAAAATACCTTCTCACTCAACAGTATGTGCCTCCCAGAAATGATATTCATTTGAAAGCAGTTAAATGTTGAGTTTGAGAAATTTCACCTCACACTGTTCTCATTCATTTCTGTTTATTGAAGTAAACTGGAAATAATAAATTGTTTAAAGTTAGATATAAACTTCTTGTGGGTGAAATGACATAGTATTTATGATCAGACCAGCCAGTGCACATGTTCCTCTTCTTCTAACTCATGACAGATTTGAAATATGAGTTCATTAGGAGTGGTCCCATTACACAGCCCTGTGGGACACACCACATCAGCAGCCTGCTCTTTTTGCATTCTTCCTATTCTTTTTATCATTGAAACTGAGCGGCCAGTGGTAACTACACTCTGTGGGGCAAGCAAAGCTGTTGTTCTTTCACGTTCAGTACATATTTTAGGCCACAGAGGGAATGAGGGCTTGACAAGGGGTCATAAATAAAGGAGAGTGTTTTCAGGATGCTGATGACATAGTTGTGCAATAAAAGTATCATTTTGGGGCACCGCAGCAAGTCAGTTTGGTGTCGGGGTAAAAGATCACAGTGGACTTTTTAGAGGGCATCTTATATTAACACTTACCACATTGTACAGACCGATGCACCAGCGTTCAAACAGGATCTGACCGGAGAAGCCATTGACAAATGCAAACCAGATCTGTGAGACAAAAAACAGACCACGAGCATTAGAACAACAAAAAACAAGCAAACCAAGTCATTTAAAAGTCTTTTTAACATAACATGATATACACCACAACATTTGTTCCTATGTTCATTTGTGAGTTTTCTGAAGTCTATGAGAAAAACATTTAGAATTCCAGTGATTACAATCAAAGAATCTAAATTCACCCCGTTTTTTATAATGATAAAGATTCTTTTGAGAAAAGCCTCAAATTGAGCCATACTCATCACTTTGTTTTTCTTTTATCTGACCATTACTTATTAAATAATGTTGCTAGTAGCATAAATAAACCTTACAGAAAAGTCTTAGCCACATTATAAAAGTTTGTAATTGTGTAAATATGACACATAGTTATCAGATTTGTGCCTTCAAATACTGAATTTCTGTTACATAACATTACTCATCATCTTCATAAGATGTGAGGGCAATGCATCTCCAAGCCACAATCCCTTGTCATGGTAAAGGTAAATGTTCTTTATGTTCATTTGGAGTGTAGTCAACAAGCCAACAAACTGTGATTTAATTAGACTTCAAACACGGGAAAACCTCAGGGGCCAAGACAGTCCACGTGAGAGAAAATGACAGTGGGAAAGCAGGCCCGGGACCACCAGACGCCATCTCCACAACACAAATTGTGTCGTGGATTTATCACAGGAATACTTTCAGACATATATCAAGGCGACCAAAACCCTCCTTGATCAAGCTGATGACATGGGGATGATGGACAGGGTTAGTTTAAGGGTCAAAGTCAGGGTTAAGAGACTGAACGATGGAGACTTTAATATATTGTGTCAGAAAATGGAGACAGTGGTAATGTGAACCATACGCTGTACCCTACAATCTTTATTAGTCACACTTGACGCACTGAGTAACAATGTATTAGGGATTTGAGAGGCATTTTAAGTGAATTATTACAGTGAAAGTACATCAGGTTAGAAAATGGACTATAGAGCAATACTTGAAGAAAACTAGACCCACACGGTCATAGCAGACATCACAATTTCAATCCAATATGGCCGACTTCCTGTATGTTGTAGGGTAGGCCATAATAATATTTTCTGTTGGGCACAATGTGGAGAATCACTGTACCAAGATTCATTGCTCTCTGCCAAAGTAAGTGTGTCCAAAGTCCCATGGGGTCAAAAACATGGGGGCACTATTCAGTCATTCTTTATTTGACCTCTGTAATTTACATATGTACATTAAATATACACTAGCCTGGATCACTGTGCCAAATTTCATGCAAGTTTGTTTATGTTCATCAGGATTATTGGCTCAAATGAAGTGCTCCAAAGCGTTAGTTAGTGAATTAATTAATTATCATCAATCGTAGAAATACCAAAATCAATCTAGTTCAGCGTCTTCATGATATGTAACCATGTATAAAATTTTAAACTGATCCAGCAATTCACTTTTGAGTTACCACGTTCACACTTAGGATCTGCGGTGGACGGATCTGATTCCATAAAATCGCCCAAAAGTGTTTTGCAGCTATAAATACACTTTAAATATCTTTAGTATTTCTTACTGTGGTAAAGATTAGTGTTTTCAATGGATATATTTTTAAATCAGATTGATCACACCAGAGTCAGACAGTCACAATGATACTTCCTCTTCTCTACACACGGCCGTTTGGGACTGCAGACTGAATTTACTGAATTTATTTACTGACCCTTGATTTTCAACCAGTGTGCCAGGGTACACTAAAGTGCCTTGAGTGACTGAGAAAATTTCACTTTGTTTCCCATAATAGTACCATATTTTTCGCACTATAAGGCGCACTTAAAAGCCTTTCATTTTCTCAAAAACCAACAGTGCGCCTTATAATCCGGAGCGCCTTATATATGGATTAATTCTGGTTGTGTTACTGACCTCCAAGAGATTTTGTGTTACACAAAATGTTTTGGTACAACTTCGGTAAACTACAAAGCTCCGGGAGTCAGGAGCGTCGCGGAGTAATACATACAGTACTATGCTTCACCGTAATATTAGTAGTGAGTGTATTATTATTAGTGTTTATATATGACCCCAAAATGGCCATATCATTTTTACGTGTTACAACTGAATAATGTTGAGAGTTATTGTGAATCCACCATTAACGTTTGAACATTGTTGAGAGTTATTGTGAATACACCATTAACGTTTGAACAATGTTGAGAGTTATTGTGAATACACCATTAACAATTGAACAATGTTCAGAGTTATTGTGAATACACCATTAACAATTGAACAATGTTGAGAGTTATTGTGAATACACCATTAAC
>JAVQKC010092471.1:0-25913 GCA_036025475.1 Philypnodon macrostomus
CTAATTAATTCATTTAATAATATTTTAAATCCAAGTCATTTTTTCTAATCATTATTTATTTTTTGTTTTGAATTTGTTTAATTCTTCAAAGTGGCACAAAATGTCTGCCAACGACACAAATCTCTGCTGCTTTGGAGTTGTTCCTGACCACGATAGAGGGACAGGGGATGTCCTGGGGCAGGCCTTTTGTTTCTGTAATATTGAATTGAATTTTGTGCCACTTTGAAGGATAAACAACTCAATTCAAGATTAATATTCTGAAGTCAAGTCATTTTTAACTCATCTAGTTTGTCCTTTTTTGCAGAGTTGGGAGAGATGGTGTTATGTAAGTGTACTCACAGTAAATGTTTATATACCTGCAGATACTTGCAAACCTCGAAGCAGCACAGATGGCAAACTGTGCAACGATACGAGAACCAGAAATGTATTTTTAATGACTTTCCAACTTTTGTCTCAAGTGGCCAACAACTATGTCAAAGTCTATTCCCACGTTATGTAATTGAATGTGTAAGTCTGCACCACTGATGGTGGGGCTAGTAAATGGAATGGGATTATGCTGATATTCATGTTTAGTGGATCTTCCAACATTTTATTTTGCCACATTTGTATTTAAACTAATTCCACAATAGACGTACATTAGCTCACACTCATACACACACAAAATGACTGTCATCGTCTCTGTCTGACCCCCGGGCGGCTGTAGCAACAAAGCTCAACTACATTGAGGACACACTGCTTCATACACATTCACAAACCAGGAAGTGTGAGAATTATGAAAAAATAAATTAAATTACTTTTATTTATTTATTTTTTTTACAAAGAAAATATATATTTTTTGTTCTTGTAGAACTTAAGACATAATTATAACGCCCACCCCCAAAACATTTTACCTTGAAGTAGAAATGAAGAAAATGTGCTATAACCTATGAATAAGGTAATACAACGTTATATTTTATATGGGACTATAGAGATGATCATAAAGCTACGGTTCAACACAGAAACACCAGGTCTGCATCAGTTTGACATCTTTTTATTTGTTGGCGCTCTCTCATTGACTCTGAAGTTTTGTTAAGGTAAAAGCTTGTATATTGCCCCTTTGAAATAGAACACCAGCCCCTTCACATTATTCCTAATAGCAGTGCAGCAGAGGGCAGCAAAATTCACACTCAAGCCCCATCTGCAGCTTTTAATACAGAATGACTGTAATAATCTGACCCTTCATGTTGTAAGTCACGGACCCGTGTCTAATGGGATTTCAGCGATCAGCGGATTATGATGATGTGGCTCCGTTTGTACAGCAGCGCTACCATTTTACATATCATGTTTATTAATTTAACACAGTCTCTCATTATGCCACATCTCCAAAAAGATCTGCATATGCAAAGCAAAAATGAATAATATAGGTACAAGTGGATTTGACCAAGTGGTAAATGGGTTCAGAGGACAATTTGTATAATATATCAGATATTTTTTGTTTGAGACATTTCTTTTTTGTCCTGGTTTAAGGCTACTGTATCTCTAGTGTATAGTCCTGGTTTAGACCTAGTTACCTGCTTTACACCATTCTTTGGTTTAGTCCCGGTTTATGGTTTAGTCCAGGTTTTGGTTTCTGTAATTTACCCTGGCTTAGTCCTAGTTTATACCTAATTTAATTCTGCTTTAGTTCTGGTTCAGACCTGGGTTACACCAGTCTCTGGTTTAGTCTTGTTTTTATCATACATAGTTCCGCTCTGATTCAGATTTCATTACTCATTAGTTTTATTTTTTATATATAGATTTTTTATTTTATTTATTTGTATTTTTTATTATGCCATATAGTTTAACTTGGTTTACACTATTCTCTGGTTTATTTTTATTTATTTATTAGTTTATTTTTCAGGGACAATGCAACTTGACATAGTTCCAGTACAAAGAGAGCAACTGATGTTCTGCATATAGATGATATTTTATTATTCCTAGTTTACAGATTTCTTTGAGAGGCTATAGCCCTGGATTACTCCGAGTTCCTGCTTTACCTTGGTTACCCTATCCTCTTGTTTAGTCCTGGTTTGTACTTTATTTGCTTTATCTGACTTTTGCTTCATCATCTATAGCCTATTTCTTTATGGGATGCTGCGGAGAATAGCCGTCCATTTCACTTCCCCCAATAGTGACAGGGGATTATTCTAAATGACAGGCAGGGGTGCGCTTTAGGCCCCCTACAATTTATTTCTTGATTATCCTCCGAGTCTATCAAAAAATAATGCAGTACTTCATCATTTTTCCACATTCGCCCCATTGTGACGGAAGAATTATGAGGCTTTCAAAACTGAAACTAAGCACTAAACCTACAGACGCTAGCGGTGGTAAATCATTTTTTTAATATATGGTATGATAACAGTGGGGTTTATGGGGGAAAGACAATGCACGGTTAGACAAAATGTCCCCTAGCTTTATGTCAAGGAAGGTCACATAGCCTGGACCATTGCACTGATTTGGTAATTTCTTATCATTGCTAATGCTAACGGCTAACATTGCTATGATGGTGCTAAGCTAAGCGTGAAGGGCACCCATACGTTTGTTCTTGTTAATGTTGGATTGCACTCAGTGAACTGGGATGGTTCATTTGAAGTAGTGAGCAGCAAACGTACTAAAAACAGTATTAATAGTTTCTTTACCAAGACCCAATGGGACCATTTGTAACCGTATGCGCTGGTATTGTTGAAAGAATAGTCAATAGTCTATAGTCTATGTACAAGTCGGAATCTTTTCTGTCAGTTTCTTTATTTGGTTTATTTGAGTGTTATGTGGTCTGATCTACCATTCATCAAACCCTATTCATTGTAATAATGTCATATGCCATTGTCATTTATATTTTGGCTAAAAGTGTGTATGTATATGTGTATTGCGTTTGTCTTTTTAGTGGGACCCTATAATTTCTCAAACCACATATCTGTCTTCCTTCATGTTTGGGACTGAAAGCTTAACCCAAAAACTATGGGCTTTAGGCGGAGTATTACCACTAACCACAAACTCTCACGTGTATGTTCTTGGGGCAATTTTCTTTACATTAGCCACCATTGTTGTCATTTGCCTGAATACATTATTAAGTTTCTCTTGGTTGAAATTCCACTAGGGTTGGCTAGCAGCCCTAGAGGGGGCCATTATGAAGTAGATAGACATTCAATATATGCCTAAAACTGAAAACCTAAAACATGCACAGTAGGGCTAATCTTTCAGCTAGCTACATCCTGACCAAGATCCTGGAGATGGGTCCCTGGGTGTCCTACTTTTTAGATATATCTAAATCTCTAGTATCTGACTCAGCATATGAACAGTTAAAGCACACATGCTGGTCTAAGTGGGTTTGGAACATCTGTGTTTGTGTGAGTTGTGGCCGGTGAGTGACATGAAAGCTTTTCCTTCCTGGGTCTGAATCATGTTTGCTCATCACGTCAGCTCTGTTCCCATCTTCTACAGCCTGTCCTTGTACTGTACTTAGACATGTATGAATATGTTTTCCATACATCTGGAGACTTCTCTTCAAGGCCTCCTACTGTAAAAATGTACAGTATGTTCCTTTTCATGTGCGGGGTACAGCGTAGACATAAGTCATAAATGTATTGGGCCTTGAGAAAGAAAAATGACTATAATCATTTTGTTCATGCAGCGCCTGTTCGTCCGGTCTTGCAGCTATGATGCTATTGTCTTAGACTAAGTTTAGCATCAGCCGTAGAACTATTGTGTAATTGGTGTGAAATTTGTTTAGTGCGGAAAAGTTGATGTTGAATTGACTTTTTTGCTAGTGTGTTGAATTGAAGTGTCCTGAAGATATACATGTGTTACCTCATTGAGCCCTGTGTAGAGCCACATTATGTAGGCCTATTAACTCTGCATTATGTAATAATCTGCCAACATGTAATACAATTTTAATTTCGTTGTATAATAAAACTGTACTTTGTAATAAATTGTTGCATTTTGTAATAAACTGACCCAACGGAATATGAAATCACATTAAACCATTTTTAGAATAAGTTCTTACATTTTGAGAAAATGATTAAGTCATAACTTTCTTAAAATATATCAACTTATTACAAAATGCATAAAATTGTATTACATATTGCATGCATTGGGTCAGTTTATTACAAAATGCAGCATGTGGTTATATTATACAAAATGAACATTTGATTATATTTTGGCAAATGATTACATAATGCGGAATTATGTTTTCGGTAGTGTCCGTCTGTAAGCGACTTAAAGAATGCTTTTGATAAAACTCTCATTGTATTAAGATGATTTGAATGATTTTGAATTAAGGTCATTAATAAAAACAAAGAAAAAGATGTCACTATTTTGTCATTTCTTATTGGGGTGTCCCATTGAAGGTTCAATATTTTAGTGCATATAGGGGAAATTAGCTACCTTGGTGGAGGTCTGCTCTCTCCGTTTGCTTTCTAGTTACATATTGTGGCTCTACACCCTGTATTTTGACTGTCTCAGATATCCCATAACCTTGCAGTGTTTTGGTCTCATGCTTCCCCTCTAGAGGTTACATTTACTTGAGTGACTTTTAAAATAAATTGTACTCTATAGAGTATCTTTACTGCACAATACTTTTTACTTTTACTTGAGTAATAATACTTTGAAGTAACTGTACTCTTACTTGAGTAAAATCTTGAAAATCTAGAAAGAGTAAGAGTACTTTTACCACTTCTGTGTCTCATGTAAGAACAGCTTTATGTGAAAAATGTGATGATGTGGAAATTTTGTTCCTTGTGCCTTCATTTTTGAAAATATTATTTATTTTTTTAGTTTATCTTTTGAAAATATCAAAATCTATTTATTATCTTTTTATATTTTTGCCAGGTTACAACAAATAATCTGACATTACGGTCACACAGTTACTCAGTACTCAAGTAGTTTTTTTGAGTAAAATGATTGGCTACTCTACCCACCTCTGATCCCCTCTACATTGTTTTTCAAACTTCATTATCCCTGGCTCTCAATTCTAACATTTCATCACATTACACTGTTAATCCCAATAGTTGAAACCCTCACCTTTTGCTTTTGGCATTAAAAAAAGCTCCAACCGGGCCTTGTACCAGTTACACTACAATACTACAGTATATTAGTCCGAAAACCTCTGCTGCAGATGCGGCCCATGTTTAATCGGGTTAGCGTAATCCTCCCCGTCACCACTGTATCAGAATGCTAAATGAAAGCTTAGTTGAATGACAAAACCTAGAAAATTCACAATTCTGAAGGATTAGGGGACACGGTGAAGAATCAGGAAGGAGTGCAGAACAGGCAAGGAGGTGTTAGACATGGTAAATCATTTAGGCGCGTTGACGACGTGGATGGATTTGAGTATTTTTTTAATTCGTTTACAAATTGTGAGAAGAAACATACATTTGGTCATGAAACCACACGCTGCCTTCAAAAGTCCACTTGTTTGAGACATTTTTGAAGGACAGGTAGGTTCTTCTCCCCATTTCAGCAGTGGATGTAGGCTCCTCACATCTTTCTATTTCTTCTGTTGTCTAAACCAAAACTAAACAAGATCTAAAAAAAGGACAGAACTAGGACTAAATCCGGACTTAACCTGAACCACATCTAAATAAAGTAAATAATTTGGATTAAAAATGTGTAAACTAATGCAAAACCAAGACTAAACAAGATCTAAAAAAAGGACAGAACTAGGACTAAACAAGTTCTAAACCAAGACTAAACAAGATCTAACCTAAGACTAAAATAGGTCTAAATATGATCTAAAGCTGGACTAACCCAGGACTTCATCCCAATAATGTGTAAACTGGGACTTAACAAGGTGTAAAATTTAACTAAACCAAAAAGGCTTAAAACAAATCTTAAATGTGATCTAAAGTAGGACTAAACAAGGTCTTAATGAAGACAAATCCAGGGTTTAAACTGAGACAGGTGTAAACTAGAGCTAAATCAAGACAAATAAAGGTGTCAAATGTGATCTAAACCAAAACTAAACAAGATCTCAATGAGGGCTAAACTAGCACTTAACCAGGTCTGAATAAGTTAAATAACTTGGATTAAAAAGGTATAAACAAGGGCAAAACTAAGACTAAACAAGGTCTAAAATAGGCCTAAATATAATAATAATAATAATAATAATAATAATACTAATAATAATATCTAAATGAGGACTAAACCTGGACTTAACCTGAACCAGGTCTGAATAGCTTAAATAACTAAACTAAGACTTAAACAAGGTCTAAACCAGGACAAAATATGTCTGAATATGATCTAAAGCTGTAAATGAGGACTAAACACGCCTAAAACTTTTGAACTCTACTATATTTTCTATACGGTCTGGCAACAGGAAAAATGGTTGAAACAAGAGAAAAACCGTGTGTTCTGCTGACTGTGATCTTCAGATGCTTGGACTCAGAGGGTGGCCCTCGTCTAAGATCTGAGCAAAGACATTTATGTTGAGGCTTGCCATCTTCTAAAAGATGGTCACTTAAATTGGTTTCTCATCGGACCTCCTATGGCACTAGTTCAAATTAAATTAAAACAAGAATTCAGAATATTTATCTTGATTTGAGTTGTTTATTATTATATATTATTACTTCAAAGGGGCACAAAATGTCCACCAGCACTGCTTAGTGTCGTTGGCGGACATTGTGTGACGGTTTAGAGAAAAAAATAAAGAATATCTAGATTTTGTTGAATTTAGATTTTCTTCTTATTTCAAGACGCCATCCACCAGGGGAATAAGAAAATTGCACTTATAGGAAAAGATATTCTATTGCACTGGCAGATCATTCAGTTATTTTAAAACCAGTCAGAATTACATCAAAAAGTAAAAAATCTAACTCCAATAAATCAATACATCTACTAAAGAACCATCAAGACTAAAGCTGCAGTACTTGATTTTTTGGATATAAATAAATAATTACTCAAGTCAATATTACAGCAAAAGCTTTGAGACTCTCTGTGGGCTGTATTTTAAGGGTTTTTGTTTTAGAGGATAGAGCATCAGCGGAGCGGAGGTATTTTGGGGTGTTTAAAAAATAAATATATCATTATTCGATGCTTGAAAAACTGTAACTACACACAATACCAGAAGCACATGGCAAACTGTAGTAACTGACCCCTAATTTTGGTATGATCCGAGTCCGTGCACTAAGTGCACTATGTGTGTATGTGACTAAATAAACAGGAGAACCTGCGCCAGGAGTCGGGCATTAACTTGGTTTAGTCTTGATTTTGAGCTGTTTTAGTCCTGGTTTACATCTGGTTGTTTAATCCTGGATCAGTCTGGGTTTGGACCTGGTTTAATGCTTTTTTATTGATAATTTTGTACTGGTTTAGTCCTGGTCTAGTGCTGGATGAATCCTGTTTTAGTCTTGGTCTAATGATGGATGAATCCTGGTTCAGTCCTGGTCTAGTGCTATATAAATCCTTGTTTAGTCCTGGTCTAGTGCCGAATAAATCCTGGTTTAGTCCTGGTCTACTGTCGGATCACTCCTGGTTTAGTCCTGGTCTAGTGCTGGATAAATCTTGGTTTAGTCTTGGTCTAGTGCTGGATGAATACTGGCTTAGTCCTGGTCTAGTGCTGGATAAATCCTGGTTTAGTCCTGGTCTAGTGCTGGATGAATCCTGGTTTAGTCCTGGGCTAGTGCTGGATGAATCTTGGTTTAGTCCTGGTCTAGTGCTGGATGAATCTTGGTTTAGTTCTGGTCTAGTGCTGGATAAATCCTGGTTTTGTCCTGGTCTAGTGCCGGATAAATCCTGGTTTAGTCCTGGTCTAGTGCTGAATATCTCCTGGTTTAGTCCTGGTCTAGTGCTGGATAAATCCTGGTTTAGTCCTGGTCTAGTGCTGGATAAATCCTGGTTTAGTCCTGGTCTAGTACTGGATAAATCCTGGTTTAGTCCTGGTCTAGTACTGGATAAATCCTGGTTTAGTCCTGGTCTAGTACTGGATAAATCCTGGTTTTGTCCTGGTGTATTGCAGAATTTGCTCTGATACAGCCCTGGTTTTGTTCTAGTTCTGCTTTGTTGTTTATTTGATTTAGTAATGCCAGTTCAGTTGTTTTGTCCTAGATTGAAATGAATATAAAATAGTACTTGCTCAGTGTAGAAATATTTAAAGTTACTATTACATTGTTCTGCAAAATTTTATGTGATAAAAACAAAATAGCCACCCGGGTGAGTCACTTGTTTTCAACCAATCACACACTTCAACAGTATAGGAGCTCTCTGATTGGTTGAAACATTGTTGGTTGAACTAGAATCTATCAGGAATAAAATTAGGGAGCTATTCACAGCTAATTAAATTTTTCAGTTCAAAGAAAAAACTTTAGATCACTGCTCGTTATTCTGATACTTCCTGCTTTGTGTGAGACGTGACAGAGGGTTGAGAAAGAGGAGAAGAAGAAAGGAGAGAGCATCATTCAAACATAGACATTTTTATTTTTTTTATCTGTACAAAATCAGGTACTGCAACTTTAACATTCTGAATTAAAGTTGTTTTTCTTGCATTGGGATGAATATATGTGCCAGTGGGTTTGTGATGAACTCAGCTTTCACAGTTCACTATGCGTCGCTTCTTCAGTAGTGAGACCGTATAGTGTGAATACAAGCTGCTGACTAAAAAAGCACGATTAAAAATAGCCCTAGGTGCAAAGACAAGTCAAGGTAGACTTCAGATCTGCCTGATGACATGTTTTCTGTGATGTAGATCTATGCACTGGGCTGTTCAGTGATCAGGACAAATGTTTTAACTGAAGTAGACAGTACATATCTGAATAATAAGGGAAACATCATTCAAACCACCTTCAATACTTCACATTTATTACCCCAGAAAACCTGGTAAAATTAGTTTTTAGTTCTTTACGATGTTTTATTTTAATAGAATTATACAAGAATTTCAAGTTATTTTATGTCCCTTTTCCACTAGCTCTACTTGACTGGACTTGACTTAGGTTTGGTTTGTTTTCCATGACTTTTTAGTACCACTTTATTGTTGCTGCAGTGATGTCATATATACGTGACATAAACAAACACATTGGAGGACCGGGAGGCAATGGTGAACTTTATTCTGGTTTTGTGGCTTTTTCTCACTTGAAAGTAGACACAGAAGATGCTGCAGACAGTGAGGTGAAATACTGTTGACGTCACATTTTAGCATCGGCTCGGCTCGCTCGGAACCACGGCCGAGAAGATACTAAAAAAGTACTTGGTACTTGGTCAAGTCAAGTCCCGTAGAGTCAAGCTGAGTCGAGCAGAGCAGAGCAGAGTAGAGTCGAGTAGAGTTGAGTCGAGTAGAGTATCTCTTTTTAAACCTCTATGGGAAAGTTCAGTTGTTTAGTCATGCTTTATTTCTGTTTTTGAAGGCTCTTTTGTTGAGACATTTGTTTGTTTGTTGGTTACAGTTAACTTTAAAAAGACAGTATGAACTTTTACGAGATTTATGTGTCTGACCTCTGGGGGTTTTTTCACCCAGAGATCTGCCACTCATTGGATATAATTTTTTTTCCAAACCATTTTCAGTAAACCCATATATGGAAAATTTGGAAGATCAATAATTCTGTAAAATGGTCCACCTGGCAACAACAACTGATCCATAATCAAAGTCACTTAAATTCCCTTTCATTATCTGATGCTTGGTTTGTCTTAAACATATGTTTATGACTATTTTCATTGGCTTGTTGCAATGTTTGGATCACAAGCAGGTCTACCTAATAAAGTGGCCACTAGTGAGTTACATTTGATGTTTACCTCACCAAACTAACCCACACTGAGGTGCCATTTATGCCATTTTCGCTTATTAAAAATCCAGGTCAGTATCTAATAGTTTGAAGAAACACAATGAAAGGTCTTATCTGAAAAATCACATACTTATTTTTTTTAGAGGATTTTTTGATAAATGCCAATAACATGTTTCCGTTCATCTCAATGTGCAACCTTAGAAGTTAAACTAAAAATACACCACATTGCCTCTAACATTGGTGGGCAATTATTTTTTGGAGGGCCAAATTGGGACTGGGGACTGTTGTGGAGATTAGATACACATTGAAAAACTACTACGAAAATAATTTTGAGTACACCATAAAATTATCTGGGTAATACAAATACTTAGTACTTGTAGTAGTAGGCATGGAAATAAAGAAAAGGAAGAGGGGATGGATCGGCCATAACTTGAGGAACACAATCTGTTGGGGGTAGGCTGAAGAATACCTGGCCCCGCTCCTGGACAGCAACAGATGCACAGCATCCTGGTCTGGACTGGCATTCCATGATCCGATTTTGCGAAGGACCGAGAGAAGTGGAGAGAGCTTGTCGATGGCCAATGTTCCACGAGAAATGAAAAGGCTTATGTCAAAAAAGTAAGTCATGCAATTAATACTCATACAACACTACAATACTTTATTGTGATGGGGGAAATCTACTTTATTGCCCCTATATAGACATGGCAAACTAATGCATTTTCAGTTTTTTGCCATCAGTAAAATATAAACTATAAATCGTGCCTTTAAATGTCCTCAAAATTATGTATTATAAGATACAATTCCTACAATGTGTGTTGATGACTTTTTTTTTTCTCCCAAGCCTGCTGTGGGCCAGACATGGACGGGTCAATGTTTCCCACCCCCCTCCCCCCAGCCGTACAAAGCCCAGGTAAAGTTACTAAAAAGCATAACAAACTTACTAAACGCACAAATATCACACATTTTTTTGTCCATACACATACGATGTCTGGCAGCCATGTTGGATTTTATTTGAGCACAACACTCAATGTCGTCTAGAAGATGCCAATAGAGAGATACCCAAAAGTTACATAACGTTGGTTTAATTTAACCCATTGTTTCATGGAAGACCTTAGCTCTTTCTCTCTCTGTCTCAAACTGCAGCCCATATGTTAGTGACAGCGTTTCTCAAACAAACACCATGATTTGCTGCTACTATGTGACCCTCTGCACACCTCTGTCCTCTACACCAGATGTTCAACACACTCCTGCAATCTATCACACAGAGCTCAAACTGCAGGTGTGTAAAAGTCTTCACAAAAAATTAAGTGGAAAATCTGGCGCCAAACATTACTTACCGACACATGTTTTGTCATTATGGCCTCAGATGGACAGGCAGTAAAATAATGACTAGGAAAAGAGGTCAAAGGATTGTCATATATGTTTTGAGCAAAATAAAGAATGAAATATGACATTGCACATTTGGAAAGCTTCTTCTGAACACAGTAAATGAATGTAAAGATTACAGATTGGGTGACCAGATGTCCCACTTTTGCGTTGGATTTGCACAGTATTTTCAGCTCTAATCGAGCGTCCCACAAATCGATGCTGTGCCCCCCATTTTGACCCATGCCAGCACACACTTTTTATTTATCTGAAATTGATTCATTTTCTCAATGGTTATCAATCTGCTTAGTTATCCACTACTGAAGCTGAAGGTGGCCAACTGCCCCACAACATTGTCTGGCTTTGCCCAACTAAATTTGGTTCGTTGATGAACTTGACTCTATTCTCAGATGGCAGGTCGTCCCTTAATTATGTGGTTGGCAGTTTCCGTCTCCAACCTTCATCTCCAACTTCACCATCAGGCCTAAATTGATATGAATGTCCTACAGTAGAGTGATTGTGCTTTTGTTTGGTGTTGGTTGGAGAGGCTGTTAGCGTATGGTATGGTTTCCACGTGTATGTCAGTCTGTCCTAGGGAAGCTGTGGCTACGGAGGTAACTTACCACTTACCACTGTAAAGGAAATTAATCCATTATTAGTTGTATGTCAATCAGAGACGGCGCAACCATTAGGCAAAAGTAGGCAGTTCTTTTTTAGGTAGGACTTAAAATGTGCCCCTGCTCATGTTCGCCTTGAGCCCCCAAAACGTTAAATCCACCACTGTTGTCAATGTAAATCTCCAAGTCAACTATCCAGCGTGTACCCCGCCTCAAGCACATAGTAACTGTGATAGGTTTCTGTTCCCCAGCTGCATCTTTGTTGGAGTAATGTGATTGAATAGAAACACATATCACAGTTGAGAATGAACTGCTAAGAACTCTGTGAACACTGGGTTTGATTTATGAAGGGAACCGTAAAAGGTATACAACCATGCAAATTCATATTAGGTATGCTTTGGGGGCACCAACATTGAATTGAATTGAACCTGGATAGCATGAATTTCCACAAATATTCTCAAATAAAAGAAAAGATATATATAAAAACATAATATAGACAGATATGACCAAGCTTATGTGTTCTTATTTAGTCTCAAAATCATTTCTCAATGGAGATTAAGCTTTTGTTAAATGTTTGGTTGTAGATTGTTAATAATAATAAATGAATGATAACCCTTTAAAGAGAAAGTCTGTTTTTTGTGGATCTGGATTACTGTTTCAACAATTTTGCAAATACCATTCTTATCAAGATTCTCACCCCCGGCTCCTGACAGGCATTGAAGGATGGGTCGATGCAGAGGACAAAAAAAAAGAGTACTTCTATAGTTTGAATGCCATAGTAGAGAATCTGTAGCTGTTGGAAGTCTAACTATGTAATGTTTCTGAAAAAGAAACATCCAGAAAAATGGGCCTATTGATCAAACACACATTAATCACTTCAGGCTTTTTAGCTAGTGCCAGTTTGTTTGGCTTGAATGCTTCTAGTTTTGGTCGTTTTAGGTCATGATAGATTAGCTCTTTACTCCGGCTAACCTGGAAAAGGACTGAAAAAGTCCCGTCAACAGACACTTTTTGCAGTTTCTGTCTAATTTGGACACTCATCATTCACTGTCTCACCTATTTTAACTCATTCACCCCCACTCACCGTTTCTGAATGACTTATTCTTATCCAGCTCGTGGCCCCTATGTATGGCCTTCTTGTCTGGCTTTAATCAAACCTCGGAGTGTCAAACCCAGACAGAGCTAACCTCGGGATGACGGCCGCAGTGGGACCTCCAAGTCTCCCAGAACAAAACCAGGGCTAGGACTTTCCGCTCCGGGCTGGATAAAGGGTGCATGAAGACTTTTCGGCAGGTGGGCGTAGGGAATGAGAAAACCATATGAGAAGTTCTGAAACAGGGAAACACTAGTGCCTGCATTTGAACAGGCTTGGGTTTGTAAGAGGAGTTCAGTGGATACAGTTTTGGTAATGATATGACAATGTTATGTTTTAAGTTAATTAAACAGGAAGTCACAAGACATTCACTGGTAAAACATTATCTGGTATTTCCTCTTAAATATTTTCTTAGCCCAGTTTTATGCTTGAATGTATCTGAACAGAAACGTCTTTCTTTCTTTGCAAGTGGAAAATGTCCTGACACATGCACTGGTATATGTTAAAATAGTCCAAAAGGTGTTTTAAACTGGATGTCAGTCCTAATGCTACCTTGTACATTAGGACTGACACCCTTGCATGTGGATTAAAGGTATTACAGGGGTTGTTTGTGGCAATTACTAGTGTTTGTCAATGTCACACTAAACAATAAAAAACCTTGAACGTAATAAAGACTTCTGAGTTACTTGCCAATAGAACTGTACCATTAGTGTAACTATCAGCACCTAAAAAGCACTGTTAGCATCAATGCTACTCACACATCAATCACTATAATCCCATTCTCCGTCCGCTCTTTTCCTCTTCATGGACACTAGCAGGCTATTTCTTTTTCAGATATTTGCTTCAGTGTTATTCTCATCCATTGTTCAACTAATTGGCACCAGAGCTAATGTGTACACAAGCATAGCCACACTTCCTCATCTATACAGCAGGCTAACCAATAACAGACGGAGCTACCTCTATCAACCAATAATAGACATGGTAGCCTTGTCTATGCTTGGTTGATTGTTTTTTGGTCCCACAGTGTCCCAGATTTATAAATATTATACAGTATATCAGTAAAGCCTTTTTTGAGTAATATGTAAAGAACCTCCATTATACCTTTTAAATAAATAAAGTTAAAAAAATATGGAAGTCACACTCAGTAACTAGAGTGGATCTTACAACAACAAAGAAACTATGGAAGAATACAGTCAAGTTAAAATACACTTGATCCTCCCATAGAACCCAGGACCTTAATGCTTTTCACCGTGCACCTGCTCAGGACAGGTTTGGGATTCAGAACTGGATTACTTGGATAAGGGTTAAGCTGACTTGACAGAGAAAGTGTGAAAGTGTGTCTGACTAAAAAATATCATAAATAAGCCATGGGACCATTCGCAATCATTGTCCTGGATTTGTAGTTTGCAATCTTTATAGTTGTGCAATGTGGATTAATCTGTTCTATCATGTACACCACTGTGATTACACAAACTAGATAGTATTCACTGGAAAAAATACACAACCAAGACATCTTTCTCCATCATTCTCCAGTCTTTAAAAATGCACAAAAAAAATGTCTCCATCTCTAAAGTTTGAATGATGCCCTCCCCTTTCACCTTTCAATCCTGTCCTTCTCAACCCTCTGTCACGGTCTCACACAAACCAGGAAGTATCTAAATAATGAGCAGCTGTCTGCATATGACTTTTATTTCTTTGGAACTAAAAACAAACAAAAGTAGCTGTGGATGGGCCGTGAATTTTGAACTAAAACATCAGCACCCTCACATTATTTCTGATAGATTCAAGTGATGGATATTGACATAACAACCTTCTATAGCCCTATACATTTTAATGGGAGATGGGGGCCAGGAAAATGATCTGCAGAGTCTGTGTGTGGTTGGATAGATACAGATACAGCCCACAGAGGTCTCGGAGTCTCATTATTTTCTTCTGTTTGGCTGTACTGTTTTTTGCTCAAATACAAAGTCAGAATATGAGGTAGTGCAGCTTTAAGGTATTTGTCACTTACCAGTCTTGAACAAGTGACTTCATCCTTCCCTCTAACGCTGTCTTCGATGTGGAGCACTGGCTGAAGGCTGTGAGACTTATGGACTTAGGGATTATGTTATGCACCTCTTACCTGTTCACCACAATCCAACATGTCACTGCAGTCAGAAATATACAGTTTAGCAGAGTATACTTCAGTGTATGGATCGCGTTGAAGCCGTTTCCTGAATTATTATGAAGCTGAACTGGGGTCGGACATATCTATGGGGAGAGACTCAAACTGTGCAGTCGCATCACAAAAGATATCACATCTCAGTATGTTCAAGTGTCTGCTGGTGACTGTCAGGGAGACAGGAGATAGTAGAAGTAATGGAGGAACTGAAGAGAGGAATAGGTATGGAGGATTTGGTGAATTTGATTACAATAATGTGCATATAAATCCAATTCTCCCATTAATTACAGAATCCCTAGTATATATTTGATTTTTTTTTTTTTTAAGGGTTGCTGTTTCTTTCTACTAGAAGGCTCAAATTAGGTTCATCTTCAGCTGCGGACACACAACAGATTATACTCAATCAGTTAACTCACTCACAATACAACTTTTGACACGTTTTTGACATGGAAACAACATTAAAACATGTGTTCATGTGTGCTGGTCCCAAGCCTGGACAAATGGTGACGGTTGCATAAGATGGGCCACTCAAAAAATCTAAAAAGAACCATAGTACCTTACAAATGATGGCTGTGACATTCCTGATGCAACCTAACTATCCAGGCTGGGTAGGTAATGAAGGAAGGCACTGACGCCCGCAGCTTAAAGAGACTTGGTGTGTTTATAAAAAAGGACATGATGATTTATGTTATATATGTTCTTTAAAGGATTGTGATTTTAGCGCCACAGAATCAGAGAGGCTAGGTTCTTGATGCTGCTGGCTTCTTTACACAATAGATACTCTCCGAGCTGTGCATTGACTGTCTATATTGATCTAAAACTCAGAGTAGAAGAGCTTTGATGTTGAACATACAGCACCCTCGAGACCACCGCTATCAGACTGTCTGTGGCCCACTAACCTAAATATGGAAACATCTACGTGACTATTTTCAGACTATATAGACATACTCACTTTGATTTGCAATGTTAATAGGAGCCTCGCCCCCACCCACCACACATCTCAGCCTTCTGTCAAGTCGTAAAGTATTCATTCAGTTCCTATATTATGCTTTTTTTTGTGCACATTTCACAGTCTGTTTTGGATACATTTAGGTTACCATTTTACGTTTGGAAACATCAAAAACACAATGTTCACCTAATAAAGTGTTTTGTGGAGCTCCCACTTGGACACCTGTCTCACCTGTCCCTGTTTCAAGACAGGACCAAACCATTTGTGCTGTTTTTTCTGGGGTTTCCAAAAAAAACTCACAACCAATTTTTTGTAAATAAAGCTTACAAAACACATCTTATCCAATCACATGTGTTGGTAGAGGGTGGTTAAATGGTGGTAGTGACATGGATGATTATGGGGCCAGAGTGGTTATTGCTTTAATGGAGTCTGCATGTCTTCCCTGTGTTATTGTTGGTCTCTCCAGCTGCCTCCCACCATCAAATAACATACATGTGTTAGGAGAATTAAATGATCTTTGAGTGGAAAGTGAATGACTGTCTGTCTGTGTCTATGTTAACCTGCAACTAACTGGCCATGTTCCAGGGTGTACCCCGTCTAAAGGCCATAGTTGTTTGTATAGGCTTTAGTAATCCATGACCACAAATGGGCGAGATGAGATGGACAACCACCATCTCAACACTTCCCTCAAACAGGACTTGTAACACCAGGGAGACACTGAGGACCTTGTATGGTGATCAGGTCACAGATCACAGGCCTAGACTCTACCAACACAGATTTGGCCAACCACAAACAAACAAATCCATCAACACATGGCAGCTCATACCACCCTGGAGTACACGCCCTTTGTACACTCAGACAGTCCTGTGCCAATGGTTAGCACTGAGGAACAACTACTGCCTAGAGATCCGCCCAGGCTCAGTTACGTTCAGGTTACAGTCGGCTCCTCAATTCATACCTCAGTCGGATTGATAACAACATCACTGTCCGGACGGCCAGCGAGCATCACACACAACACTACATATTTTTAACTTCCTGGCAAGGCCCCCCCCACAGTAACACAAGGAGGACATGCAGACTCCACTCACCCAAGGATTGAACCGGCAACCACTTTGCTATAACAAGGAGGAGTGCCCCCTGAACTCCTGATCCCCAAATGAGGGACACATTTCTGAAGGTGCCGGCTTGCACACAGTGAGCGGGTGCACCAACCCAAAATGAGAATATTTGATTTTACTTGCCATAAAAAGTAATTATACCAATTCCAGTAATTCAATTCTTATATTTTGACTCAAACTCCTCAAGTAGGAAAAGTAATAAGAAAAAGCCTGCCTTACATCCAGCCTTACAGTGTTTATACAGTCAGCTTTAGATGTTCTCTACAGGAGGACATGGGCTGTTTCTGACCTTACAGAACACATGCTGTTTTACAAACACTGTCATAAAGTCACGGGATGTTATTAGCAGGGCTTAACATTAACTTTTCTGTGGCTCCTATTTATCAAAAGTTACTAGCCAATCAGGATTCTTTTCTAGCCACATACATTTGCATGTATAGGAGAGAATTAGGTTGAATGTCTTAAATTATGTTTCAATGAAGACTGTATTTCCCTCAGTCATCATGAGTGTGTGATTATGAGGTATGAGTTCTAAATTAGTAGTTACATTTTAAGCATAGCTGGATGAAGTCAGGTGTAATTAGTTAAAATCTAACTGGACACAGTGAATGTCTTACTAGCCACAATTAAAATCTACCTGCATTTGGCTAGTTGGCTAGTGTTAATGTCAAGCCCTGGTTATTGGTGGCATGGTGGTGCAGTGATGCCTCACAGCAAGAAGGTCTTTCTGTGTGGTGTTTGCATGTTTCTCCCCGGGTGGGTTTCCTCCAGGTACTCTGGTTTCCCCCATCAACCCAAAACATGCACATTAGGTTAATTCTCCAGCTAGGTACATCCTGACCAAGATCCTGGTTCAAGCTCTGGAGATGGGTCCTCCGGGAACTACACTGCTCCTGACAGGTGGCTCCTGTGGCATTGAGGGATGGGTCAAATGCAGAGGACCCATTTCCCTACAGGGGCAATAAAGTGCAACCTAACCTAATTAGATGCACATGGCAGCAGCTGACACAGAGCAGTGGAGACAAAAGAGATCATCTTGTGACCTTTCAACGTTTCAAACACTGACACTACAGTTGCTTCTGTTTCTGTTTTCTCTCTTTTTATTTCACGGCTCAATACGTGTGAATAAAAATGGCCTTTCCAGCGTCCGTAGAGCTTTTATAATACTTTTCATTTTCAACCTGAGCGTGTTCAATCAATTTAAAATTCCCATCGGCCTTAGATAAAAACATCTGACCCAATCTTGTGCTTCCTCATTTATTTTAATGAGTTGGAGATAGTGCTCCTTTGTGAGAGTCTGTCACCTTGTTTGGAGAATGGCTTGGTCTATTGTTTCACCTCATCTAAAAGGCAATAGGGGAAAGAATTCAATTTATTTCAAGTTTGTTCGCCAATATTTTTGTTAGTTTAGTAATGGGTCTATTATGAGAGAGTGGCTCCATTGTGCTGCTAACCTCTACTGAGCTGACTGCTAATGTTTACTTTATGTGAAATATTTTAGCCAGCATATCCTGTATGTTACTGGACAATTACTGGTGCAAAAATAGTATGGGCATCAATGGCGTTTATGGGAAATTCTGTATATAAAGATCACATTGGCAACAGTGAATGCATAAGGCCTCATGCCCATAGTTTATGAACTGACATGGTATAGTTTTCTGACAGATGCATCAAAATACATTCAGGGGTATACCATATTATTTTTATTTGACCTCATATCTCATCTTAGAAAATGCTAAATATACTCATATTTGGTATCTTTTCAGGACAATTTTATTTATTTGGCCAGATTATCATTACTCAAGTTTTCTAATAGTTTTACTGTTTGAACTCCCCAAAACCTAAAATTAACAAAAACACAAAATCGGAAATCAAAATATTGCTATTTTTTTCATGATATGAGAAAAATAAATCATGCTACATGAAGGTAAGAACAGGTTGATTTATACAGCATATAAAACATATATTTGCTAAATGACACTTGCAGGCATTTGAACCCATATTCACTGTAAAAAATAAAGTTTGCACTCTTGGCCTTTGACTGCTGTTAAAAAGTGTCACCTCTATGGGACTTCTAAGGGTTATGTAAGCAATTTTTTCAACACACAAAGCATTATATATCAAAGCTATTGGTAGGTATTTCAGATATTTTCCAGTGTATTATATAGGTTTTTATACATATACATTATGTATATAGTTTAGCTCAGTCGGTAGAGCATGCGGCCCATCATCAGAGCTTGGAATGCTCATCTGGGCGGTGTGAGTTTGATTCTGGCTCACAACAGTTTGCCCAACGTTACCCTGGTTTCCTGCACTGCTGTCTATCAATGAAAGTATGTGCTTTAAATATAATGGTTGATTAATTTCAGTATTTTGTACTTTTGATCCATCAAAATTTTCTTATATTATGAACAGACTGGCTTCTGAAGTTATCGTTTTTGCACATGACAAAAATATGTCAAATCTTGCGCAAACTTTTGTCAAATGAAAAAGGCCCTGAGTATCCTAACCGTATCACCATTTTGGCGCCTGTTCTTGCCACTGTGTTACAACTTTAAAATGTAATATATCATCCAATGTCAATTTGTATATGTCTTCTTATTGAAGACAAATGAGTTCAGCTCTTTAGGTAGATTCAAATTTTATGAATAATGGTCTGGTGGATTGCCAAAATGACTACACTGCGCAGACTGTATATAAGTGATGGATCTGGTTTTTAATTGGAACTAAACACCTGGGTCAGATCCATGGTAAACAAAATTTGAAAAATGCTCCACAAATGCCTGGGGGAGACAGAGGGGCTGGTGGAGGCTTGGGGTGAATGTGGTGTGAGCCATGCTCTCAAATCAACCTCCTGATTCACTACAGGTGTGTGTCTAAATGAGACAAGGGCCTATCAGAGCCTGAGGGCCTGTGACATAAACATGTACCATGACATATTTAAAAAAAAAAATTCCTCAGGGTTTAGTTACTTTTTAACTTGAACATAATCTAACCTTTAGACAGTGATGCTGAATAACTTCGACTTGCTTCATAATGTAACATACAACTTCACCAGTGACTGTTTTATGTAGTGCCTCTTTTTTACTGCTAACAACAGAGATGTAGAGCCATAAAGGTGAGGCCAAGGTTTACATTCGGACATACAGGGATCAGTTTCACTCCGTAAGTACATTTTAACCTAAAACATGCCGATTGTAAAGTGTACAGTGTCTTTGAAGTTTTCTATTTAGGTAACACAGACGGCGACACACTTGACCGCAGGTTTTAGTGAGAAACATTTGGAATCAATCAATCACTTAAGTCTATTCACAGGTTGTTATATAAAGGAAATATACATGAGCCATTGTATAGAAAACAAATAAAGACAAATAAATAGAAAGGGCTATGTTTATGGTAAATCAATGTAAATAAAATGTGTGCCGAAGGTTGAGCCACTTTGTCGTGGTTTGTTAGGTGCTCATCAGTGTTTGTAAAAGGTCCAATGTGTCATTTTAGCATTTTGTTCACTCGCAGCCTCCAGAAACACTATCACCATGAACATCCCACGAGTCCGTTCATCTTTTGGTCTTTTGTTTTTTTCTGATTCTGTATGTATGGGCTCTGTGTATGGCGTGTCTGCTGCCTGTTGGCCAGGTCATCGTTGAAAATGAAAATTGGTTCTCCACCGACCTACCTGGTAATATCACGATTGTAATAGCAAATATTTTGATTTTTCTTCTTTGTAGTAACACATTTCATTTTGAGTTGCAGAAAGAGCTAAAACATGTCAACAAAGAGTTAAATGAAACACACACACACACACACACACACACACACATCATTATAAACAGCTTGGACAACACAACTCAACAAAGTTCTCTTCAACCATTCAATTATGTGTTCTGTTTTTGTTTCCGAGCCACTATGGGCCTTCGATGGGTACATCCTAAACAATGGCCAGCTTGTTGCAGAGACATACACGCATTCACTCTCACGTTCATGGGCACGTTAGACCAATTCTTCTTCTAAACGAACATATCTTGGAATGTGAGAGGAGGTTGGAAAGAACCCACAGTAAAACAGGGAGGATATGCAGACTCCACTCAGAAAGATTGTGTCTGCCTTAGTGTTGAATAAAATTGCCTCTGTGCCACCATGCACCCTAACATTTAAGATCCTCAGTATAGCTATTCAAAATGTTTCATGTGTACCACAATCTCCAGTGTTTCAAATGTCTCATCTATTTTAATATTCCATGAAGTGACCATAATGTCATTGAGACTGAACCTTCCCGAGGCACTACACATATTAAACAGGTTTTCCACTCACCCCTGTGTGCCCACATGATGCATGCTGGCTCATTTATTTTAACAAATGACCATCTGTTTGACCACTGTGGGTTAGGACACTGGTGACCCGGAGACTGCGGATGAATAGCAAAGAGGATGACAAGCTAAGATGGATTCCTCATTTATTATTTTTTCCAATAGGCCAATAGAAATTCTGTATTCATTTTTGTGAGTAATTATGTTTTACCATCTGCAATGCATCACAACACAATGACTGGACTTTCTTTTGGCCACCTTTTCACCAAAGAACACATGAGAGAGGCCAAAGAAGCTTCATTCACCCTGCTTTTTTTCTTTGCATATTTCCATGAGTAAAATGCTAGCATAAGTGTATAGGATTATCGATGAAATATCAAATTAAAATGTAAAAGCGTGGACAATAGACACACACTGACAAAATGTAATGAATTAAAGAGAATCTATGCATCTATGCAACTTATTTTTTTCAGTGTGTTGGCTAAAGGAGTTGTTGTAGGGTGAATGAAGCTCCTTTCATCCTCACATGTGCATCTCTTGGTAAAAAAAACTGCCTTGCAAAAAACACATCATCTGATCCTCTGGAAGTCAAGCTAAACTGATGCAGACCTGATATTTCTGTGGTTGAACTTCTAAGACAGAGCACGGAACAAAACACAAGACATGTAACAAAGTATGCCAGGGGGAAATATAATAAATACAAAATTCAGTACAAAAAATCATTCTAAATACAAAATATTCCAAGACAAACAGTATTCATGTGTGTTTCCAGCATTCTTTCTTTGTACTTTTAGA
Organism: Philypnodon macrostomus; assembly: GCA_036025475.1. Classification (NCBI taxonomy): domain Eukaryota; kingdom Metazoa; phylum Chordata; class Actinopteri; order Gobiiformes; family Eleotridae; genus Philypnodon; species Philypnodon macrostomus. Next base: position 22,131 of record JAVQKC010092471.1, read on the forward strand.
AATATTAGATAAATAAAGTTCAATTTCCTTAACCAAAACTGGAAAAAAAGGTGAAGAATTTACATTTGTGAATATAAAATTTGCCAGATATTATAATTAGATTAATTGCCAGTTTTGTATTTATATTAGTATTCTTTCCATGAAAACCAAAAATAATATGTTCATACCTTAGTGAAAAATTTCTTTGTGACATGAAGTCTATATATATTGACACTGCTATTCTCCAAAACTACAATACATCAAAATATTAGCAAAATTGCATTCTTCCACTTGAAAACCTTGCATGTAGGCAACCAATGGGCTCAAAATCTTCAAATTGTAAAAACATTTCACTTCCAAACCAGACATTGGGCAAAGTTATAGTTTTGCATTCAACTTTGAAGGACTTTATTTATGTGAGCTAATGGGGTGGAGACATATTTGAGTTTGAGACATGTGCTACAAGGGCGTACTGTCTGATGGTGTTTATGGGTGCAGATATGTGGGGCATGTGGGCTGCAGATGGAAGAGGGTCTCACTGGTGTTGAGAGCCCGGTATGTGTCATGACTGATCACATCACCTGAGCGAACACAAACATATTAAAAATAGTAAATAGCTGCCCAACAACCCCTTTTTTCAGCAACACGGGCTAGTTTATTTTTCTGATAATAATTGCCCAGAGGTGAGAAAGAGGTTGTAGGTTCAACTGAGAAACCAAAGCTGTGCCAAAACATCCCATTTATTGCTTTGTGGGTATATTATCAGCAAAGTCCGCATCAGCGTTTTCAAAAGTATATACACCTTCCCAAAGTGGGGGTCGTGGGTAGATTTCTAAAAATAATATATATACAAATTTTTTTTAATAAAGCAATTTCACTTCACTATTTTTTATACAGAAAACATTGAACCTGTGCGCATTTGTGTTTTTCAACTTTTGGGGGGCAGTGAGGCCTTGGTTGTTCTCATCAAAATTTCAGGATCCTGGACCAGTGTGAAAAGTTTGGTCTTGTCTAATGCTGAAACATTAGTGAATGTACCTCACATTGTATGTTTTTTTAATGTACACATTAGCATCGGTTAGCATTTTGGCTGGAGACAACATTCCTGATTTTTAGTTTTTAGTCCTTACAGAAATGTTGACAACCACAAACATTTTTTCACTATATGCTCAGAATTATTCTATCCCTCACCAGAAATCCTACTTTTTTGTAAAATTTACTGGAATGTTCAAAATTCCATATGACAAACATTTTAAAGGTCTATAGCTCTGCCATTAGCAGAATTAGCAGCAACAAATCAATACAGTGTATTTTGTAACTTCAGATACACTGCGCTCACACAGTAGTAGATGACTTTTATGGTAGTTAAATTAATCTTGGATTTCTCTAACTTGGGTATGAGTGAAGCTTGAACTGTGTGCCTGTTATATTTGAAAAATCTGACTCGGAGCTTGGCATTTCTGACCGTAGGACAAAATGAACGCAGCATTAGGCCTGTAGTGGCTGGGACAGGCCCCGGTCACCCGGTAACAAAACTGAATTATTTTACCTTTTCACAATGTTTCAAATTTTAACATTAATGAGTAAAAAGAATCTGAAATACTTTCTGAAATAAAAAGGTCAATCTCAGAGGTAACATTGTCCTTGAATAGAATAAACTTTATTGCCATGAGCTAGAACAGGACATCCTCATAAAACTAAATCCAGTCTGCAAACCACAGGAACATTTTGAGTACGATCGAGAATATGACTAACAGTATACAGTGGTCTCATGGTGTTTGATGGTAGTTTACTCTGGATGGATCGTTTACACCACAGCCACATCTGTAGACAGGACTTGAATGGTTTGTGTGACAAATGTTAGGCAGCTTCATATTCAGGCTGGAGCGGAGTCAACTTGGCAAAGCAGAAATGAGACAGGTTTCAATTTTATGAAGTGGGTTTTACATAAGGAACAGTTTTATTATGGGGCACTTAAATGTTATATACAGTATAAAGCATTCATTCCATAGTCATCACTGATGCCACAGCTGCTCTGGGACAGACATGCACAGCCATCACACTAATAGATTTAAACCAGTGAAGAAGTGTCATGCCACTGCTCTTGGACCACTGGTTGATTTTGGTCAATTTTCTGAGATTGGTCAGTAATGAGCCAAGTATTTTCTATTGTACTTTTTATTATATGTTTATTATATTGCTACTTATCTCGTTTTTGCACACTTTTTTACCATGTACTATTATTGCATGTTATTAGTACTTCATGACTAACGGTTCTTCTGATCCAAAGCATTTCATTGCATTTTTTTTTACCCTGTGTTGAATGTGCATATGACAAATAAACTGAAACCTGAAACCTGAAAAAGTAAGAAATGTTTGGATTTGGAATAGATCCAGAACACCCTTTGCATCCAAAAATCACTAACACTACCAATAACTATCCGAGACCAAGACCAGTCTGAGACCACAGTAGTCCAAGACCGAGATCTGTCAGAGACCAGAGTGACCGATAAAGAAATACATACTCTAGTTCCTTGATTTTAACCAGTGTGCCTTGAGTGACTGTAAGATGTGCCTTGAGAAGTTATCAAATTGAACTTTACTGTTTCCCAGCACACTATTTTATAGTAAATTTGCCATTGTCAATATGGTGACGGCAGGGTAAATGAATAGTGCCCTATCATTTTTGGTGGACAGTGTGCCATAAGATTTCTCTCGACTAAATAGTGTGCCTCGGCTCAAAAAAGGTGGAGAAACACTGCCCTAGTTCACTGACTAGAGCATTCACCCCTGGACTAGAAGATGGACCAACTGGAGCGATGGGTCTATAGCTGTAACCCTGCATAGAAAGACGTTCCACAAGACAGCAATGAAGGAACAATGCTTGGCGTGTTAGAAGCAGCATGTATCCTGTTGTATTAAAAACATTTTGACATGTGGTTTGGTGAAGTGTGGAAAATGGAAAGGTTTCACATGTGTTCAATTTAAAAGACTTATTGATTTCAGAAAGTGAACTCAACTCATATTAAAATGCTTATCTTTGGTTTGCCTCGTGGGCAACTTGTCAAAAGCATGTATCACATAATTCAGAACTGGTCGGAACTGGAGACCCCAGTTGGGGGCTATTTTTCATACTCACACTTTCCAGGTGCCTGCTGTCAAACTAAAACAAAAAAGATTAGATTCATTATGTTTGTCTTCAATGACCAAAAGAATGTCTTTCCATAAACACAGTAGCAAGACCAAGTCAGAATGAGTTGTTGTGGGGTGAACTAAGCTCCCTTCACTTCTTCCTCACATCTCTGGGTGAAATAAGAAACAGAAATATGCAAAACTGATGCAGACGCAGAGGTGGGTAGAGTAGCCAATAATTGTACTCAAGTAAGAGTACCGTTACTTCAAAGTAATGTTACTTAAGTAAAAGTAAAAAGTACTCATTCACATTGTAAAGAATTCATTCACATAGTTACTCGAGTAAGAGTAGAAAAGTACTGGTGAAAACTGTTTGAGAGTATTGTCAGATTATTTGTTTATTTTGTTTATTGTGCTCCAATTCCCTTTGTCTGTTTATTATTTGTTTATTTTGTTGTAATCGGGCAAAAAAATTAAAAGATAATAAACACATTTTGATATTTTCAAAATGTAAATAATATTTAAAAAAAATGAAGGCACAAGGAACAGAATGTCCACATCATCACATTTTTCACATAAAGCTGTTTTTACATGACACACAGAGGTGGTAAAAGTACTCTTACTCTTTCTAGAGTTCCAAGATTACAGTTACTTCAAAATATGATTACTCAA
>JAVQKC010092490.1:0-39155 GCA_036025475.1 Philypnodon macrostomus
ACTACAGCCACATTCATTAGATTTGCTCTAAGATAGAGTGAGAAGGGGTCACTTTGCCAATCTTGTTTTATTTGAATTGATTTAACCTTTATTTAACCAGGTAAGCTATTAAGAACATGTTTGTATTTACAATAACGACCTGGCGGGAAGGAGAGACACAAGGGCAGATGAAGCAACACACTATTACAATATATACAACACAAGAATAATACTATTGACATCATAAAATAACTAGGCCTACGCTGTTTTCCCCCACAGCAAGGTGTATATCGGCAAAACGCCCACATACGTCTGCCACAACTGGCACCAGCAGGCACCTTAATCAGACATTGTCAAATAGACCCTTCCCATGTTTGTCATGGTTTGGGGGCGAGGCCTCTTAATTGCTCGTTAACAATATTAAAACCCTTAGAAATCACACAATGTCTGATTAAGGTGCCCGTTGATGACAGTTGTAGCAGACGTATGGGGCCATTTCGCCGATATACACCTTGCTGTCGGGGACGACAGCATAGACCTACTTTTACTCAAGTAAGAGTACATTTACTAAAGATAATAAACACATTTTGATATTGTCAAAAGATAAATTAAATGTAAATATTATTTTTACATCATCACATTTTTCACCTAAAGCTGTTCTTACATGACACACAGAGGTGGTAAAAGTACTCTTACTCTTTCTAGATTTCCAAGATTTTACTGAAGTAAGAGTACAGTTACTTCAATATATTATTACTCAAGTAAAAGTAAAAAGTATTGTGCAGTAACTGTTTGAGTGTAATGTCAGATTATCTGTTTTTGTAATCTGGCAAAAAAATGTAAAGATAATAAACAGATGTAAAAATGTAAATCATATTTTCAAAAATTAAGGCACAAGAAACAAACTTTCCACATCATCACATTTTTCACATAAAGCTGTTCTTACATGTACTCTGACTCTTTATTCAAGTAAGAGTCACTTTAATATTGATTCCTGTTTGGGGTTACTGGTGACACAAGCCAATATCCCAGCCGCTATAGGCTTTAGATGCATGCCCACTCAAAGAAATGAAAGCTGAGAATCAGTCAAAACCTCAGCTAAAATGCACCCCTGCCTTGACAAATACACAAATCAAAGACATGTACCTGGATTACCGTATTGTCACATGTGGTTATATGTGCTGCATGTGTGTAGAAGCATGTTTATAGAGCTCATGGTAGCCTTGAGGGAACAAACTGTTTTCTATACAAGCTGAATAACTAGGACTAAAATAGCTACAGCCATCTCTTTGTAGAGTACTGACCATGTGGACAGCATATTATAAAGCTAAGCCACACGAATGCTGTAATATCTCAGCTAAGGCATCTTGGCCTTTGTGCTGAACCATGGACTGCAGACATGTAGTCACTATATTTACTTCACAGTTCCTGACATTTTGACTCTTTTATAAATCGGTCAGCCATTTATGCACACTCCAGGTGGTTTGGACTGCTAATGCTTATATTTAGGTCTAAAGACTGCCTAACCAGACAAACATACATTTCTATACATACTGAAGCAGCTCATTTTATTCAGCCATTTCCCTGAATCTGACTAAGCTCCAGCTGCGTCCTATAATGATGTCTCACCACAGAGACACAGTGTTTTTATGTTGTTAACCATATCCATCTTCATTTGTCTGTTCATTTTATCAATCGCAAATACCCATTTTTATTGATTAACTGGTGTATTTGTATAAAGGAGAAATTAAAAGGAATTGTGTAGTATTATTATTATTTATCATTTTAACATATGGAGCTAAAGATATATTGTACATAAACAATAAGGAACTGTCAACAAAACTAACCTACTGAGCTATCAATAATCTAAAGGCTCTTTAAAATGTTTGTCATATAAAATGTTGAAAATTCCGGAATGGAGGCGACTGGAGCAAAAGTGAGTTAACTTTATAAAAAGTAGGATTTGTGGTGAGGGATAGAATAATTCTGAGCATACAATGAAAAGACTATTGTGGTCGTCAACATTTCTGTGAGGACTTGTCCAGTAAAACCTAAAAATCTGGAATTTTGCCTCCAGCCAAAAGTCTACTGTTACTAATGTGTACATTAAATAAACATACAATGTGAGGTACATTCACTAATGTTTCCTGACCAGGCTCTGACATCACCTACATGTAGCAGAGTGTCATTTATCAAACCATCTTATATTGCAATATTTTGTGGCTGATGCAAATTTCTCCATTGAAACTGTATTATGGTCTTGCCTCCAGTTGCCTCCATTCTGGAATTCTGGTGATGGTAAGAGGCCTATAGGAAGACCCAAAAAATGCATGGATGCAGTGAAAGAGGTCATGAAGTTAGTTAGTGTGAGAGAAAAGGATGCAGAGGATAGACGCATCGGGGTAAAAAGACTCTAGAGACGACAATACAGCTAAAGACAAAAGAAATCACATCTTTAATTTGCTATTGTGGCCAGATTACTCATCCAATTAACATGGTGTGTGGTCAGACTCCTCTCCATGGATACTTGTGATGACACGGTGCCCTGGAGGCTAAGAGCTATACGCGTAGGCCTGTCGGAAAGGCACCATTACTGTGGGTTGGTGAGACATGTCAGCAAGCCCACAAAAGCCACATATTCATTGCATTTATCGAAAACCAAGGTTAATTTAAATGCCGTGTGAATAGAGTTAACCGTGGCGCATGGATGAGTGCATGGAGTTGTGTGGAGCACTTTGCCTTTTATTTGAGCAGCCTTGGAGCTCTGAATGTGCACAGAAAGCTTTTTACTTGGCACCCATTATAACTCATGCACCTTATTGGAAATGGCACGCTGATGAGTCATTCAAGGTCTTCCTTAAAGCCGGCGTCAAAGACTTTTTGGAAATCAGATAAATGCTTCAGAAGTACAGCAGTGCAGAATCAGAAGGAATCCAAAAAAAAACAAGGTCTGTCAAAAGTTTGGCAGAGGCGTTCTCAACAAGAGAAGATCACACTCCGGTAAAGGATTTGATCAGATGTTTTGGAGATTACTAAGAGACGCTATTAACATGTACGCACACACTTACTGGCCACTTTGTTAGGTAGACCTGGGTGTACGCTCAAAACGCTTACAGGAATCACATTGGAAAAGGCAAATGGTTTTCGTCACCAGAATCGATCACCAGAAGCAAAAAGAAAGTTGATTTAGGTGAGATTTCATTTTCACATGGCCACTGTCAACAGAGAAGGGTTAGAGAATGATACATTATTCAGTGGGTGGCAGTTATGTGGGCGGAAATGTCTCATAGATGCCGAGATTGGATTAAGAGAATGAAATGGCATCCTTGGTTTGGAAAAAATCAGCCGAAGACACCTCTAAAAGCACACGGTGACAGGACATGAAGCAGGTGGGTTGCAGCAGGAGACCACACCAGGGCCACCTTATTAGGTATAGGGTCTTTCTATCTAATGAAGTGTCCAGGGAGTGTATTGCAATTTATAGACAAGACAACATTGGGGTTAGATGAGTTTACCAGTTGAGTCGTTTGGGTTTACACTTTATTTTACAAACTCAACTACATTGTACCTAACCCTAACCCTAACCCCAGCCCTAACCCTAACCATTCTGTAGGTACAATGCAGTTACACCTTATTACAGATTTTTACACAGTGTATTACATTGTACTTAATGAGGTAGATACAATGTAATTAAGGGCTATGTAAAATAAAGTGTGATGGACTTTTGTAATCACAGTAAATGCACAAGGCCTCTCCAAGAAGACAAACTAAACCACTCCAAAAAATACAGTCACAATTGGATCAGTGTCTCTCTCTTTTATTTGCCATGCATAGTTTGGACAAGAGTGTAGTGAAACTGAATTATAATAGAAAAATTAAACAAATTAATGTTTTGACATTCGATTATTCTTCTGTCATTAAGAAAAAAAACACCAAATGAAATACCATTAGACAAGGGTCAGAGTTATTTAGAAAGTCCTTCAAGATAAAACAATAGTGATATTTTAACAGGGGGAAAGTGCTGCAGAACATAAATACACAATATAAAACGTATCTCATTCAATAACAAAGAGTGCAATTAAAAAAGGGGAGTTTTACAGCAATAAGTCCTTCAGCATGTCGTGTATCCTCAATCATGGCTCTAACACGGTCACATTAACTGGTAAAATTAGTGATTGAAATCTTCAAGGGTTTAAGTACATTGTGCTATAATGTAGTTCCCACTTAAGCTCTCTTTCAAGGATACTTAATGACAAACTCTCTAAACGTTATTCTTTTTCATGTAGACCCCACATTCAGACTATGTAAGGGCATGACTTTTGCAGTTATCCATACATCCACTTTTACCAAAACTAAAAGAGAAATGGCAAGATGCTGTGGACCACATATTTAGTTAAAATGCCAGCATTTAAGTTAAATAGAGTGCATGATCCCTTATGGGCTAAAACATATGCCAAAGACCATACCTTACCACAATATGTACAATACTACATATGAATCGAATGCTCTCACTGCAGCAAACATGAGCCAATAAAGATACAGACTGCAGTACAACATAGATGCAAAAAGGTTATTTCAAATACATTGCATTTGCTGAGTGATGTCTAATGTGTGACAAATCAAATCTAGGCACTAAGAACATTGTTTGTAGAACCAATCCGTTGCTGTAGTAGTGCACATTGCAGTTTTAGAAGCCTGGCAATTCTTGTCACTTTGTACCTGCACTTTCACTTTTTTATTCAGTGTAAAAACAGAATGGGAGACTTCCTAGATTCACTGACGAAGTGCTGCACACCTGGCATAAACAAAACTTGGATTTTAACAAGGATTTTAGGGTTCATTACAAATTGGTCTTTTTAAACAGATGCCGTTGTGGCCTATACTGCAGGGTGAATGTGATGTTAACTAATGTGTAAGAGGGCTGGAGAGAGGACTCTTAATCAGCAGGGCTTATTCTGTGGGGCTACACAGCTGGACCTTTATATCTGGATGTACAATCATTTACAGGAATCCGGCAGACAGGAGAGGATGGAATGAATAAAAAGAATTTGTTTCGTCCAATGGAACATAGCATGAAAAAACAGAACTGTACTTCACACATTGTTACTGGCTTTAAAATATGCCAAGAGCGTTGTGCACCAACGATAGGTTTTATGGAGCTTAATAAAAGGTATATATATTATAGAAGAAATATGTAATATTAATGACTGCATTTCTAAATAAAATGTTGAATGTGTTGCTCATTATGGCAATGTAACAGGCTATTGATAATATGTGCTTGCTTCAAATATTATTTTGTAAATTGAAAATCTAATCTATCTATTTAATCTATTAAGATTATTTCTACTGTCTGCCGGACTCTTGAGAACACAGCATTGGTCTGGAACACAAATTATTGAGTAAAATCTTGCAGCAGAGTGTACTCTTATGAATGTATGTTAGAATCTAATCAAACAGGTTCTCATTCAACTTTCAAACAAACAACAAAATGTAGAAATGAAGAAAATGCTAACATGCTCAAGTTCAGTGTGATCCCAGTGATTACCGTGAGAAGATATTACATATCTACACTTAACATACACTTCAACACCAACAGTTCCTTCCAATAGTATGAAAAATATACAAATCAAATACAAATACTCTCAGACACTTGGTAGGTAGTTTTTTTTGTTGACATGAAATCAGTGAGGACCAGAAGATAAATATTTCACATTTTTCTCCCTATTTTTAAAGAGATTTTCGTGTAAAGGAAAGGAAAGTGAAAGTGTCCTTTTTGAAATATTATCCTTCAGTAATTAGTAACATTGTGATATTCACGTTTGTTTTAGCTAAAAACACTTTTACTAGTGAGAAAAAAGAGCCAGTGTTGAAACCAAAAGCATAATAGAATTATTTTTCTCAGACATCATACACTATGCACAGATATTAAAATCATCAACAATAATCAAGTCTTTTCCACATAAAGAACTGATTCCTCCCTCTGGTCTGAAACATCAAGAGCTTCATTATTACTGTTCTCAGTCACAAATGCCATTTCAGTCACAAATGAGTTGACCAGAAAAACAGCAAAGATAGATCTTTTTAACGTCCCATAATGCAACAGAATGTGAGGCATGTGGTCAATAAAGCCCTGTCTTCACCAAATGGTACAGTTTGGTTCAGTACAGCATCCACTGTTCCTACTGGGTGAATGCAATATAATAATATAATGGGTGGTGTCAGAAAATCATAAACTGATCATCAACAAAAGCCTAAACACTGTAGTGTCAACAAATGAGACATACAGCCTTCGGACGGACCTCAGTGAAAAAATGTGTAGATGTGGTGTTAACTGGTTACTGCAGGTTATAACAACGTGACTGATAAATTGGTAAGGACTTTTGAAAATTGATGCTGAAATAATCTCACAGCACAAAGTGTTGGTGGTATGAAATGTAATTTGGTATAAATATGCATTTTCACACACTTTGATTAAGTTTGTGTTTTTGTTCGCTTCATTCGTTAGTTTTTTCACCTGAGTGGGGCTGTTTTGTTACAGAGTACTTCGTCTGACATACAGTATGTCTGACTCTGAACCCAGCTTTTAGTTCCCACTTACTTTAAAACCCTCCCTGATCCTGAACACTTCATTTTACTGAATACTGCACCTGAACTTCTCCGTACCGCTTGGTGAGTAAAAGGCTTATGACCGTTCGGAGTAAAGACAGTGATCTAAGGGACGCGAGCACACTTGGGTGCACAGGTAGCATTGATCAGCTCTTAGTGTACTACAAACTTTGACCCATAGGAGGAGCTAAAGCAGTTTCTGTATTTAGTAACACCACCTGCAATCTCTGCTCTGAAGCAGTTGGGGGTTGCCCCTGCAGGTAAGTAACAGTCAATAAAAGTCACTTGTGAATGTGCCAGTCAAGTGCCACTGTGCCACTCATAAAGGAGGAGGAGTCACATGGACTGGGGAAGGTAAAGAGTGTCTAGCAGTCTGCTCACTTGACATGTTCTGCACTGTGAGAGGAGCAATAGTATTTCTTATGAGCGATAAATGTAGACAGGCTGCTGAACTTGATGTTGCACAAGCGACAGTAGCGAGAGTTTCCGTTCTGGACAGGGGAGATCACTGAGGTTTTGTGAGGGACAGGGCCAGGACAAGAGGCCTCGTCTCCAGTTTGGGACTCCCTCTTCACCTCAGGGAGGGGGGACACAGTCAGCGAGGATGCTCTCGGGGGGGACAGAGGCTGAGGTGAACCAGATGAAGGTGAGCCATGAGCAGAGGGGCTTCCATTTAACTGAGGAGAAGTTGTCCCACTTGGTACCTGTCCATTAATGCTGTCTCTATGGACTCTGGTGATCAGTGTCCCCATTGAGGGGTCAGAGGGAAGGGCACTAGCTTCATCCATGGGACTGTTGCAAGGGCTTGTGTCTCGAGGCGACTTAACCTTTACAACGAGTCCATGGACAGATTTGAAGTGCTCCATCAGATCACCAGTGAGCGGCTTGTTGGGGCAGTAGGGGCAGGACACTGGGGATGAGGCTACCATCGCTTTAGCTCCAGTGCCTGTAGTGGAGCTAGGAGAACAGGTTCCAGTCGGAGATACAGCTGTGGGGTGAGGACTGTGTGATGTGACCTGGGCCTGAATCCACTCGGTGATAGGAGCCTTGGCCTCTACAGGGTGCAGGAGGTCAGGGCGCTCCGGGGGTCTGCTTTTAGGAGAAGTAGAGGCTGATCTCTTGAGCCTGTGAAGATGCTCCAGTGTGTGAGCCTGGAGAGTAGTAGCAGGACAGTAGTAGGTTTTATGAGCCAGATAGTTCTCAATGCTGTTGAAGCTGATGCTGCAGGCAGTACACTTGTGATAGTCAGAGAGGGGCAGAGCGGGGAGAATACTGCTGCTGTGCCGAGCGGCCTCAGAGCGACGAGGTCTTTTGCTCAAGTCTATAGGACCATCTCCCTCTGGGCTGGATGCCTCTGTCCCATTAGGGGACACCTCCTGCTTCACTGGAAGACCAAGGACAGAGGGCGATGGCGCTGAGGCAGCAGCTGTGGCAGCAGCAGTGGCAGCGGCAGTGGCAGCAGCTGCCGCAGCAGCTAAGGCCTCAGTGCGAGCCATGTGGATCTCATACATCTTTTTCCTCTTGCGAGTGCGGAAGGGCTGGGGCATGAAGGCTGTGGCAGCATTGGTCTTGGCCACGTGCACAGATCGATGGTTTGATGGATCGTGACGTGATGCGCAGTAGAAGCGTTTGTGAACAGTGTAGTTTTCATGGCGACTGAAGCGAATGTTGCAGGCCTGGCAGAAGGTCCTGTTGGGATCATCTTCTGGGTCTTCGGCAGAACCGCTGGCAGGACTCTGACTGCCCTCACTGGCTCTGCCCTCTCCTGCCCCCACACTGGCTCTGCCCTCTCCTGCCCCCTCACTGCCTCCCTCAGCTTCAGGAGATGAAGTCATGCCCTCTCGTCCCACAGGCGTCTCTGTCTTCACCTCCACTCTTCTTCTGGACTCTGCAGACCCACTCCCTGCAGCAGGGTCAGAGTGAGAGGGAGAGGCTGAGGCTGCTCTACTGGTAGCACCCCCTTGTGGAGATGTAGAACCTCCAGCAGAGGGCACACTGGCTGGAGCAGTGCTGGACTCTGTCTGGTGTCTGCCAGAGCAGTACAGTCTTTTATGTGCATAGTAGTTATTGATGTTATTGTAGGTGATGTCACACTCAAAGCAGGTAGCACCTTTATGAGGGGGGGTTGCAGATGCTGTGGGTGGGGTAGGTCCAGAGGGAAAAAAGGCAGCTGGGTTGCTTTGAGGCAGTGCCTGGCCTTGTTTGATCCGACTGTGAACCATCTCTGACATCTTAGCCAGGATCTCTGAGGCCTGAGGTAAAATGGCTGCCTCTGGGTTGAACATGAACTGGGGCAAAAACATGGCTCCCCCAGGTAGCACTGACCCGGCTCCTCCAACATGTGCAGGGCTCGAACCAGGCGTGGGACTCGTGGGTTCTGCCTTTACTGTGGCAGCTGGACTTTTAGGTGAATTTGAGGTCTGGCTTGAGGGGTTTGACACTGCTCCGTGCTTTGTCTTTACCCTGGACTCTTCTTGCTGCTCTCCCCCTGAAGCCTCTTCACCATCTTTCATCTCCATGTGCTGATCATCTGCCTCCGAGTCCGACTGGGGCTCCTCTTTGATCTGCAGGTCAGTGGCTGGATCGCAGACTGGTGTTGTTGCTGCACTACCATTTGCCCTAGGACTAGACGAGTCAGGTTTTGGGACACAAGCCAGTGGTTCCCTGTCTTTTGGAGAGACTGCGGGCTGGGCATGTTCTGAAGATGGTGTACTTTGGCGAGGGGTGGGGCTTCTCTCAGCGGGGACCCGGACTTCGAGATGGGTTCGTACATGCTGTTGGAGCTGAGCAGGGGAGTCAGCATTATGTCCACATACTTGACACTTCAGCACTACACCGGAGTCGCCTGGACTAAGACCTGAAAGAATAGTAGATTGAGTATAAGTGCTGTGCCAGGAACTATATAGTCAACTGTGAAATTGAGGTATTCAAAATAGCAATTTGTTAACTCCACAAATCTGATCTCATCATTAAGTCTGTTTCAGATTAGCAGTAAAATATAAATGTGACTGTATCCAAGTGGACTTTTGAAGGCAAAATGTTTTTCTGAATGCTCAATTTGTATTTTGTAAACGGATGCAAAGCTATTGACCCGTCTTCAGGGTCTTTAAACCTGCTTAATACCGTATATTGTGCTTTTGAACCAATGCACAACAATTGAAATAGTGTGTAGTACTGAGATGCTGATTTATTTTTTTAGTGATTACAAGATATGCAGTATTTACCAATAGATAAGGGTAATTTAGGCAGGCCTGGTCCGGGGGAGTAGACCTCACTGCGGGAGCCGGGCTGGCAGACCATATGACTGGTGACCAGATGACTGTAGAGGATGTCTCTGGTAGTGGACACAAAACCACAACCATGACACACTCCATTCAGTGTATCAGTGTGGACCTTCAGGTGTCGCTCACAGTTGGCTTTTGTGGTAAAGGCTGACAGACAGATGAGACAAATAAATGGACGCTCTCCTGGAAGAGAATACAAAGACTGTTAAAGCAGCGATACTATAACTTTGAATTTTGTTCACCTCTATTATTATTATTATATGTATTATAATTCAAAAAAATATGTATTTATAATGTATTCTTTTTGGTAGCAATCATTTTCTCTGCTGAAAAAGATCCTTCTTCTTCCTGCCTGCCACCCCCACTTGTATGTTTTTGAAGAGGCAACAACATTGTTACAGATCAGGCGAGTTGGCATATTAGGATCAAAATAACAAAGTAGATTTACCACTATGTGTGCGCATATGGATTTCTAGTGAGCTGGCACTGGGACAGCTCTTGTTGCACTGTGGGAAGGGGCAGATGCGCTCATTGGGGTAAGACTCCTTGGGTTTGTCCTGTGGTGGGGAGGACGCGGCAGCAGGTTGTTTTTGTCGACTGGCGCAGTAGTACATGAGGTGAGCCTGCAGGTTCCTTTCACTGCGGTACCAGATTCCACAGTCTTTGCAGGGGAAGATGTCCTCTGATGAAAGCATAAAGCAAGTATAACATTAGAGGTTGATACTGGGTACTGGGTCCATGCCATTGTGTAAGTGTAGACCATTGGATACACAGGTGAATGGACAAAAAAAAACATTGTGCTAAAATTTGGAAAGTATATTTTTAACTATGCTGCCCTTATCAATAGAAAACAAACAAAAACAAACAACTGATTTTATGGTTTGCTGGTTGTGTAGTAAGCTGAATAATAAAACTTTATGTTTTTATGAAAATCTGCATGCCATTGACTTCAGTAAGGTATGGACAGTGTGGCGACACCAAGGGCAACCCTGGCATTAGAAACCCTGCAGTACCATCTTGTGGCTAAAGACAATATTGCAAGATCATGTATATTTTTAGGTATTTGAAAAGTGGATTGAGTTTGACATCATACAGTGTTATATGATAAAAAATATACCATGCAAACTCACTATTGACAACAGCTGTGGCTAAGATTGCCGCCATGCCAGCCTGCTGAGGGAGGAGCTGGATGTCTGAGTGCAGAGCAGCAGGGTACTCTGACTCCTCCTTCACCACGGGCTGCTTGTGGGTGACCAGGCTCAGAGGAGGAGAGAGCTGGGCCTGAGGGGGTGGTGTGGAGCTTGGACATCCCAACAGTAATGCCAAGAGATTCTCACCAGCTGCAAGGTCTCTGGTCAGCTTACAGAACAAATCAGGACCTGCACAATTTAAAAAGTACATTAATAAAAAGTTAATTATATAAAAGAACATAGAAATAGAAATAGTAATTGTGTGGGTCTTGGATATTACCTTGGCTGTAGATAGTGCAGTTGGCAGATGGAACGTCCGCACTTAAGGGGAGCCTGGCAATCCAACAGTCTTCATCTTCGCAGGCCAGAGACACACTGGGGTCCTGTACACACACAACAAAAACACACACATTGAGATGGACACCATTATTAATTATTAATAATCTAAACAATGTTTTTTCATTTCTGTTTTCAAGGGTCACTAGATCAACTCATCTGCCTCTATCTAACAATATCCTCCTCTTTGTTATATCATTAATACATGCCTACTGTGAGCACCGGTGGGTCTTAGGCAGGGTATAGCCTGGACAGTAGCTAGTTAGTGACAGGGCTGACACAGAGACATACACTGACCCAACAACTGTTCACTCAGTATACATCTAGACAAGCAAAATATATTAAACAGGCTTGGACTTGTAACAAACATTAATACTACCTCTATCATTAGTCAAGTCCATTGTCATTTTGAGTGGTCCCTGCACATGGCAATGCTTTGACTCTGAGATAATCACAGAAAAACAGAAATTAATTGCTGTCAATTGGAAGACAGCACCACCCTGTGTGTGGCCAGTGGTCAAGCCTGTTTTTCTAAAGAGACTGGCAGCGGGTGGAGGGTGATCAGAGCCAAAAGAGGAAATGAGAAAATGAGGGGAGCATGGGCTGAACAATACAAAAAGAAAAGAGCAGAAAGAAGGGATGAAAAGACGGAGAAAGAAGATGTGATGAGGGCTATTCACCCGTGACCATAATGAGATCCACACTGCACAATGACCTGAGAGCCAGCGTCCATGTGTGAAGGTATGAGACGCATACATACACACTGATACACACATTGTCAGTCTGGTTTGTTTAAAAGACTCTATCAGACCAATGGAATGAGATGTGACATGATAATGATAATAATATTTTAACATTGCTATTTTGCACAAAGATTCTTAACTGAGCTTCATTCAATTAAGTTAAGCAAATCATTTCTAAACAGTATGGTAATTAATCAAAGATAATTCGGTATATGCATGCATAAATATAAAGTGGATTAACATCATTTACACTTGCTGGCCACTTTATTAGGTAAACCTATTCAACAACTTCTTAATGAAAAAAGCCTATTAACCAATCAAACAGCAGAAATTCATTATCTCTAATGGGTACAGAAGCAGGAGATGAGCACACCATGTTCCTGTCATAGTGGAGAGTGAGTGTGCATCCATGCATAGTCTGTATTAACGCTTTACTATTTATTGTGTATACTTGCTCGTGTCTTCTCAATTGGATATTTTTGGTATTGATAATGGTTGGGGAACCAGAAACTAGATTTGACATTGACACTAATAAAAAAGAAAAAGCATTTGCAATAAGGAGTGTTCTATACAGAGAGTGGACAGTGCAGCTGAATGTCCACTAGGAGGCAGCTCAATACAAAACATAAAGCTCCACATGCCACCAGTGCCACCTAAAAAACTCTTGATTTCTCACTTCAAAAGTAAATATATAGTAATTTTACGCTCTACTCACAAACCCTCCTCAGAGCTTCATAGTGCATTGCAATCTAAACATTCTCAGTGACTGAAGTTGGTTAACAATTGTGAAAGACGCTATGTTTCACACATTTGAATCCTATGCAGACTTGATAGATCCAGACTTGAAACACCTGCTGAGGATCTGTTTTTGGGCATGAAGACAGTGAGAAGAGACAGAAGGAAGTCTCGGAGTCTGTCATATACAGCGAGTGGATTGGATTTCACGGGGAACTCGCGCCGCTGATGTGGAGATACTGCTGCTTTTGTTTTAATTTGTAACCCAACGCTGGAGCCGTCTGAGCTGTAAGTACTGCTAATTTGTTTTAGACTAATTCATCAAGGCCGCAGCAGCTCTGGAATTCACCATGATAGTGGCAATGGGAAAACTGGAGATACTATACACAAGGAGAAGGAAGACACAACTGTTAAGTGCTGCACAAAATAATTAATGTGTATAGACAGGATGTTTTGGATTGCATTAAATGGCAGGTTTAATAATGTGCATTAAGTAAATGATAAATGCTCAGAGGTCAGTAAGGGAGGCTTTATTTTGTAATTATTGATTCGTTTAAATTAAAAAATGATAATTAAATACAGATCAACCTTGTTGGTACTTTTCAGGTATAGGGCTATTTCTGAACCATTGTATTGGATTCATCTGAGTTTAAATATAATAATTTAAATTAAACTACATCACAAAAGACGAAGAAGATCATTGAATCGTGCTACAGTGCATTTATTTATGCTCTGCTCTTCACTGTCATTTTTACTGTAACATCAATGACAGTGTGAGAATTATTTAAAAAGGAAAATACATAGTATTCAGTATTAGCATGAACACTGTGTTGGACGCACATTGAAACTGTTGTTAAAAAGGTTTTATGAAGCAATAGTCTTCTGTGTAAGACAAAAAATACAAACTTAACTAAAATTGTGACCAAATCAAAAGTGTAATCTTGATCGTAATAAAATTGTGAAATTATATTTTTACCACATTGCCCACCCCTACTTCTAAGTATCACTAGAAAGATCCTGCACAGCCACAAAGATACCTGAGCCAAAATTTGAGTATCACAGCACAGTACAACATGGTCCAAGAATAATATTAATTTGCATTAAATTTAATACTAAAAATAATACAACCTAGAAATATATATTTTAATATGAATAAACTGATATTATGGAGCATTTAAGTAGCTGATTCAGGCCGCTTTTGTGAGTTTGTGTCCAGTCTAGTGCAATGTGATCATAACGGACTAAAGAAAACACTGAAAACTCATCAGGATTCAGAAAGCTTCCGATCTACAGGAGCATGTAAATACTGCACAACTCAAGATTACCACTGTTCAGTGTGAGGCCAAGTGATGTCATGTCCAATCAGGAGATCCCAGTCTACAAGTCAGTAAATTACTATTTATTAGTTTGTGCTTTTACATTTTTTGACATTACTCATTTAGGTCACATTGTATTCATGCATTTTGTATGTATAGGACCCGATAGTATCCCTGGTCTTTTCATTTATTTAATTTATTTGTCAGGGACCATGTACATCAGCATTAATCACAACAGAAAATATGCCTAGTACCAGATTATAGCTCTCAGAACTAATTTCCATCTAGAACCTGTCTACCTACTTTACCTTTGATGCCACCTACTTTATAGGCCCTGGTCCACCAGTAGGGAATCTGTGGTTTATTTAGTGAGTTGAGACACAATACATTGATAAATAACAAATGACTGAAACTATTGACTATTTGGCCTTAAAAGCCCATGTAGTGATTTTCATAGGAATACTCATATATAGAGGCTGTTTTGTAAACAAATAGTGTGGTCAGATCTCACCTGTGACAGTGTGTAATTAAGCAGGCCAGAGGAGAATGCAGATGCCAGATGCCAGAGATGTGCTGTGGAGTTAAGAACACCCACTAGGACACCAAATGCTATCAAAAACCTCTTTCACTATAGCCCTGGTCTACAGCCAATCTCATCCACTCAAACAGCCAACAGTCAGTGCAGGAACGTGCCCAGACATACAACAATCAAGCTGCTGCAAAAATATATGGATCACAATGAAGGCAAAGCCTTTCGGAACAACAATCTGACTAGCTTAAAGGTCTATCACAGGAGCTAGGTTTTGCACTAGGCATATTCGTATCTCTAGCATTCAAACCATATACACTATGTACATCAAAAACAGCTGGCAAGATGTGTGAATATACCTTGTTATGTTAAGGTATGCAAAGGTACTTGTGCTGTGGATACTATTTCTTGTTCATGCATGTTTTAATAATCTTATAGAACAATACCAATACAGCACAATTAATAACTTTTTTCAGCTTTTTTCCCTTACAATCTTAGTACAGTGCAATGAATGAATCTACCTCCCAAGAAGCCTGCGGTGGAGACAGGATATTTGTATTACTATTATCATTATTATTATTTTTACTATATGTAAAGTCACATTTTAGAAGCCAAAAAATGAATGAAGCAACAGTGTACAGACAGTGGCTAGAGCCCCATTTGGACATTCCTAAAAATAACTAATTGAAGCAAAATTGTCTACCATGGTGTCCTGTCTCGCCCTGTATTAGATTGTGGTATGTCATTCCTCCATCTTGGTTGAGAGTGCTGCCTTAAGCCCCATCAGCAAGAGGAGGAGAGTCTTTGAGGCAGTCTAAGCCCCTGGCCCGGACCCTGGTCCCCTCATGAATATTAACCAGCCCAGAGCCTGGCTTTAATCTGCCTGATCCCCGCACTGCTGCCGCCGACACGATAGCGAATCTAATTATTTGGTCTGATATTAACCCCCCTCTCCTCTCCTTCCACATCCACACAGTGGCTCTATTCAAATGGACAGTGCAGACTCACATACAAAGTGATCACAGGCTGGACTCTGCCAAAACCTGCTTCACTTATACAGTAGTATATTAATATTACATTAACACACATATACCTTCCTTTGACTCCTGGCTGCTCCCCCACCTTCAGAGCAGCCTGTGACGCCCTCTTCTTATCAGGCCCAAAAACGCCCTCCTCTTCACTGATAAAACTTGAATGCAAATGATGCTGGGCTGATTTCATTTCTTCATTTTCTTGCTGCAGATCAGTATTAGCTCCTCACTCTAACTGCTTTGATCAGGAGGAGAGAGATGGTAAATAGGGAAGAGAAATTTACCTGGACTAACCCCGGTATGACCCTATTAAAAGTACCATTAACAAATAAAGACTATAAAGACACGGCCTCGCTTCAGCACTGTCTCAGATGGAAGATTAAAACCTCTCTACAGCTGTCAACGGACACTGGTCACTGGGGAATAACTCTGTGTACACATGCAAATCACCACTGGTGCATTAACAAGTGTTAATGAAGGATAACGTCTCACTGACTATCATTTAATTATATTACGTTCAACACAATGCAATCAGTTGCAATTGATGGAATTTTAGACAGAAGAAACTGAGATACCACTTCCATTATAGTGCATTCTGAACAAAAGGCTGCAAATATTTACAGGAACAACCTGAGGACACATCCGACTGACTATTGTAAGAAGTAATGTTGAACAAATGACTCACTGACCTATGGGCCTTGCAAGCATGCGGTCATAATGGACCTTGACAACAGAGCATCAGCCTATATGTTCATCAGCCTACAGTATAGGTGCCCTCTTCTGTTATTTTGGATTATTTCATCACTCACGTCTTTTATTTTTTAGGGGTAAAAGATAAAACAGCTATGGCAGGTTTTTACCATTGGATGCCCTTCCTGACAACAAGACAGACTATGATCAAAGTTCTGGGACTTGACCCCCGATTTTTCCATATATATATTAAAAAAACAGTACAGCTAATGCTAAAAACCTTTTTCAAAATACAGTATGTCCCAAGGTCTCCTCTTTTCCATCTCATTCCACCATGTGCCCCTCCTTCAACCTTTCAAATCTCTTTTTTCCGTCTTTCCGTCTGCCGGTCCGTCTCTCGCTACAGGAAATGGTTTCTTTCCCGACGCAGGGGGTGCACTGTCCCAAACAAAGAGGTCACTGTGTGAATCCTCCAAAAATACAAAGAAGAAAAGGAAAGACGATAAGATCAGAGCCTACTCTCATCCGCCGGGCTCGGGCTAACACACACACACACAACCCTTTACACTGGATACTAGTGCGCTCACGAGGTACAACTATCATCAACACAGGGGAAGACCGAGGCCTTTCCCACATGGAACCACTCACACCGGCACAATGAGGGGGAGCAGACGTGACATTGGCCGGAAGCTATGTTGGGTCATTTACAAGGATTTCCCCAGTTCACAAGTGCATTTTTGTAAGACCATTTATGCTTTTAGAATTTGGACTGGCAAACTTTAGGGCAAAAAGAGGGTCAACCAAGGGCCCTTTAAGAACCTTTTTGTGAGCATCAAACTTATTAAACATCAAAGATTATACCAAGACTAATAAAGATAACTGCAGATGGAAATTAGCAGCTCTGCCAAAATCTTGCACAATTATCAATGGTCAATGTATTGTTGTGCATGTCAAATAAATACATTCAAACTAAACCAGAACTAGAACTGTACCAAATGACATATAAACCTTGCTTAAAACAATCTTTGGAGTATGGGTCACTGTAAAGACCAAAAGAAATTGACACAAATGCAGATGTTTGTGTGAAAGGGCACTGTATGGATGTATTATTAGAACATTGCAATTATTCTTTAAGGGGGTCAGCCATTGTTGCCCCTAAAAACACCATGTTTACATTTTGCAATATGTGAACTTCATTATGTGTGAGGTAGTAATAACAGTCAAAAATCTAGGTAAGTTCCTATGCAGTATATTGTGTTTAGATACGTTGCTGGCTTTTTCATCTATGTCAATTGTTAAAATATCATCCTATAAAACCACTGGAGGAAATAGATGCCAAATTAGAAATTGGTAGCTAAAACTTGAAGGACCTTTTATGAATAACATTGCATGAACACATTGTCTGAATCATTAAAACCTTATAAATTACCATTATCTTCCACTCTTATGCAATTCGTTTTAACTCCTGTGGCCTTTATCATCAGTTTTGAGCCCAACATCAGTGAAGTCGAGGGAAAAAGCCATTGAGGCAGGTTGATGAGCTGCATGCAAATGACATGTAAAAATAAAAAGTGTGATACTTAAAACGGGGCCGCGATAAGAGATGTGAAAACCAGGCACTCTTGGAAAGCGGCTCCTGAACTGCTGAAGATGAGGCTCGCAGATAGAGCAGCTCCTCCACCAATGCTCTCTCCACATCGCTGTAGTGAAGCTGGGGCCTTGCTGATGACAGTGTGATGGAGATACAGGCTTCTGACTGATCAACACCACCCTTCACTTCACCATCCCGCCATTGTTCCTCTTCTCTCCGATGGCTTTCTGTCCATCACTATTTATCTTTGAGCCTGCTCATCCCTCGCTCACTCTTTGATGCAAACTGTAAAACTTGATTAGTTAACCTTAATTGCCCTAAAAATAAATCTATGACCATTATGATTGTCAGTGTCAGTTAAAGAGTACCCTGCCTAAAGTAGCTGATGAATGAATTACCGCAGTACTATGCCTGAAACTATGGACTAACCAGTTAGACACAAAGTTGAATAAATACATAGCCCTAATAACTAAACCTAACAAATATTATGTGAATTCATTAATCCAATAGGTGAATTTACTTTTTAGGGCAACTAATTTCCTAAGCTTTTCAAGTAAGGTTAACTGATACATTTTTACAGTGTAGAATTTATCTTTCGTGGCTGCTTCCTTCCTCTCTCACTCATTCGGATACAGGCTCTTCTGCTGGACTGGACTGACAGCTGACAGACACAATGTCATAATCTGGACAAGTTCTTGATAGGTGCAGCTAGGACTAGGCCTCTAAAGAGCACATAGATTCAATCAGCTCAGACAGTCCCGAGTCCAAGAGGGCCATGGTTGAGAGAACATGTCCATCACAAGCTTCCCTGCTCATGTGCATGTAGGACAGGTGTTAGTATGCAGAGGTCTTGAGAGAGACTTGTTTGTTGTATTTCTTGGGGGCATCGCAGAAGGTGTCACCACTCTCACAGTAATCATGAGTTTGTCATCTTCTGAAGGAGCAGCGTTTTAATTAACATTCTAATTTGATGGGCGGAGGAGACAGAAAAACACAGTTGATGAGGCCTGATAACATTTTGAGATGTGGATCAGGATGTAAACAAACGTGAAAACAGTTTAATAAGAGAGAGCCAGTGATCACCTTCAGTCGTCCTTCCAGGAGCAACAGCATGAGTGGTGCGATGGAGGAGGTACAGGGGAAAGATAGAGAGTGAGAAGAGACTACCCAAAAAGTGTTTGAAAAGCCGTGGGTGGCGCTCCTTATCGGCCCAGTTCTCCTGGAGAGATTATTGGGGGATTAGTGCGAACGCTTGTTTCTAAAACATGATGAAAAGACGTTCAGTGTGTGATAACGCTTTGAACTCCCCTACTCGGCTCCTTCTAGGATCGTGCCTTCAGGCAGTAGTTCCACGAAACACACTGGTGCGATGCTGGGATGCTGCTGAGGAGGGGACCACAATAGCCCCAGTGTGGAGAGGCTTCTCTGTGGACGATGCAACAAGCAAAACATTTACTGTGTTCATCATCAAAGCTGTGACAGAAATCCCACAGCTTTGGTCCAATCACATGCCCTTTGACTATCAGTTAATTAAAGCAGGATCCTATCAGAGTCAGGGCTGATATAATATCAGATGTGAGTGATCCAATCAGAACAACTGCTGCCAGTACCACATCAACCACATCTATGGGAAATGTCTCTATGTTCCTGTAGATTATTGGATATACATATAAAATAATGCTTTTAAAATGAAAGGCAAAGGCTTTGATATAGATGTATCTATGTAATCTGA
Organism: Philypnodon macrostomus; assembly: GCA_036025475.1. Taxonomy (NCBI): domain Eukaryota; kingdom Metazoa; phylum Chordata; class Actinopteri; order Gobiiformes; family Eleotridae; genus Philypnodon; species Philypnodon macrostomus. The sequence continues at coordinate 19,763 of JAVQKC010092490.1, forward strand.
TCTAATAATATACTTAACTTTGACTTGACTTTCTTGACATGATTTGTTTGAACATAATTGTGTGACAAAGTTTCACAATATTGGAAACAGTTGTTAGTTAAATATGCTTTCTGTTAGAGATGTTAAACTCAAGGAAAGGTTATCACTGCATTTTATTTATATTTAAAGCTCAAATTTGACAACCCCTCTGTAACTTTGGTCCAATCACATGCCCTTTAACTATCAGTTAATTAAAGCGGGATCCAATTAGGAGTAGGGAGATATAATATCAGATGTGTTGTGTGATCCAATCAGACGATGGCTCTGAGGTTGCCATGGGAGGCTCATGGAGGTAGACCTGCTGTTCACTCAAGCACAAAGCAGTGAGGAATCATCAGTGCATCAGTAAACATGATTATAGCCTGTTCTAAAGTCCAACAGCCATATCAGGCAGAATATATTTAAATAGATAAATGGTTTTTATGCCGCTTTCTCAAGAGATGCAAATGGCAGGATTTCCATATGACACAGGCCAGTTAACAGGCGGCTAATCAAACGAAGGAGATCTCGGTGGAAGAGAGCGAGGACTGCCACGCCCCGATTTTACAGAACTGTCCCAGGCACATGTTATAGCAGGATGATAAGGCACTTCCGTAGCATTTTATATTAAGGGTTTTCTATTAGACATTTCTATTTATTTGCAGCTTACTTATAATGGGTGTGTGGAAGTTGTTTTGATTTAGGGATGTATAGGGTCATGTTAGGTTAGTCAATACAGAAACTTTACATTTTGAGATGGTTCCCACATTTGTCAGAGATTGCTATGGCCATCCTTATGGAAAGTGCCTGCACACCACTTAATATGGGTCCAATGTGTCAAAGTCAAAAGTTAAAATTTGTCTAAAGCTTTTTTTGTTCATCTCTTCTCCTTTGGTTCAAAATGTCTTTACAGATTTTTTTAATTTTTAAATAATAATAGAAATATTAAAAGCCAAATTTCTCAACAACAGCATAAAGCTCATAGTGTCTACTCCAGTCCATGTAAACACAGTCATTGTTTTTTTTTCTTGATAACATAAAGCCAGTGCACTTCTCATGCCTATAACTTTATATTGGTGCTTGCACGTGAGCTTGTGCACATGCAGCCACTGTCCCCATCTGCTTGTGTTGCCGTGTAGGCCTCATATTTAACTGATAGCTTATCTGGCCGCACCAAATAAGAAGTAAATTTGCCGAGAGAGAAGTTGAGAGAGGGGGGGGCGACGCTGGAAGGGGCAGCACCGCAAAAGGGGGCCATGCCAATCTCACCCAAAGACGGATGGGCAACGCCTCAGGCCCTGTGCAGCCCAGCACGGTTCACCACTGAGGAAGGCCGCTGATAGCAGATAGCAGAACTGGATTTGCAAAAGTAAAAGAGGTGGAAAATAAAGTAAAATGCCTGTGTCTAGTGAAACAAAAATATGCTCACCTGGATGTGACAAATGCAAGACTGGTCATTTAATTAGGTAGACCCTGTACCTAATAAAGTGGCCCCAATGTGGTATTTTACAGCAATAATCATATTTTGTAATATTTTGTATTCAGAAACAAAATAATGATATTTATTGTCACATGTTTCAAGCCAGTCTGTTCATTCTACTCTAAATTCTGGCATTAGTATACAATTTATTTCTCACTGAATATCTTTCTTAGACAATTCTCTGTAAACGCTAGAGATGAGTGCGAGGGGAAGCTCCTATAGATCATCAGTTTCTTCCATGTCCCATTTAAAGGCCCCTAAACAGTCTTTTGTCTTCTTTCTGGTGTACAGTTTGAACTTCAATCAGGTATTGACCATCTGAAATATCTACACAAGCAGCGTTTGGTAACTGCTATTGGTAACCACTGAATTCTATAGTTCTTGTAATGATTATTACAAATCATATTTTAGCTTTCCATTGGATCAGATGAGAACAGCATACAGTTAGGAGACAATCCTGACCCAGCGGACCACTCATGGGAGGGTCTCGCGGACAAAGGGTGTGTAGAGTGACAGGGAGAGAAACACCGGAGGAATGTGATTAGGCCACTATCAGCCGCAGATAGTGAAGGTCCGTCTCCTCACTCCCATCAACAGATAGAACAAACCAGGAAGACGAAATAGGTAATATATGAGTCATGATGAGATGCTTTCCATCTGAACAGTGGGACAGTAAAGTTAGCTGTAGGGGACAAAAGGTGATGGTCGAAACACACACGTATATATCTACAGTTCACCCCAACCTCACTGATAATAAAGCAGATCTCAGAAATGAGAGCCTATCAAGCAGGAATCAATCACAGGAGTTTGTTGTGCAGGAGGATGGCGCCATGTGGAGATAAAAGACAGGCGGACGTCTGGGGAGGGCCGGGGGGAGCGGAGGGGAGGAGGGGCAGACGCAGAAACTGGATATACACTGGTTCAGATGTGGACAGGGTCAACGAGGATGAGCTAAACGATGGCAGGTTTGATCTACTGTACATCTACGGTCAGGTGAACAAGACTATTCCTACTAAAAGTGCCAGTTTTAATGCCAGATGCAATGTAATAATTGTAGAAATGATTATTAGTTACACAATGAAAGCACATAGGCCTGAATAGCCTGACTACATGCTCTATCCCAGGAAGCCTCTCCCAGGCTCACTATCATGTGATTAGATGCACTCACACATGATAGGGCCCTGTCCGCTCCCACACAATGTTCTTAAGGAATGCTCCACAAATGAAGATGTTCCCATCCACAAACACATCATTAGAACTGTTTATTCACCGGCTCGCATCCAGAATCTGACCCCTGGCCTTTGCAGCTAGAAGACCTCTCAGCTTTTTTAATGTTAGATAAAGCATGGAAGGTCTCCAGGTTAAAGGTATGTCCAGATACCCAGCTAAGCAAAAGTTGACATTGAATGATCATATAAGTAATTTTTCTTCAGTAAACTAGAGAAAGTGAAAAATCTTTGTCCCATTACAAGACATTAAAAAAACATATGATAGTTTAAAATGGCCGTTTTGAAAATTCGAAAAACGAGGATGTTGTAGGTCTCTTACCTGTGCCTCATGGTCCTCTTTGCTGCTGTCTGATTGGATGATTCCTGGGTAGGGACCCCACACTGTGTCCTGATGAAGGTCGGTGCGAGCCACAATGGTACATACTCCACTGTCTTCAGTCATCTGCAGATCATCTGTGGCACAAGAAAAAGAGGTTCAACATGAGGGCCTCTGCTAATCTGTTATATACACTGCATCATACCATAACATCATAATTCAATTCCAAGGAATGACATGTAGTACACAAAACATTACTTTACTAAAAGAAAATAGTAACAAAATCTAGCAGTATGGAGGAGTGTAATGTAAACTAGTGATATACATGAGAATTTAAAGTGCAGCATTTGGCCTGAACTTGACCTGACCCCAACAGCTACCAGCAGGAGGCGCACTTCACACAGAGCTCTTGTGTCCTGTCTTGAGTTTTAACAGAGAAACTTGTGCCTATGTACTTCTCCACTTCCTCACAGTGATAAGTGCAGACGGATGGCAGTGACAGCTGTGGTGTGAGTCTGCAGCAAACCAGATAGAGCTGGATCAACCAGGGCCATGGACCAATACATCTACTATACTAAACTTCACAGTCGGGACACATCTGAGGAACAGACAACTTCATACATATAACTTAATACTACAACTATCAACCATGTATAATTAAGAAATTGAATTATAAATGTAATTTACCTAACCAAGCTTTTATAGACATTTTTTCTCATTTCTTTAATTCTAATGTGTGTGCGCAGTATGGCAAATGTATTAGTTTTTATGTAAGTAGCCCGGGAGGTTGAATACAGTATGTTATTGTTCGGCTATTTGAGGCCAGCAGTTGCCAGCAGTGTTTCATAAATGTGTATATGTTTGACAAGAAGTTGCAATTGTAATCTGCATTGTTGCCACCAAAATTACATACATGTATCAAGCATACTTTACTGTATATGACTACGGCAAATAGTACAACATCCCAATAGCAGCAATTCTTTGTAATGACCTGGATTTAGAGCTATATATGCCTCCCCTCTCCTGTTTATCCAGACAAAAGATAGGTAAAGGTTTGATGTCACATATTTACATAGAGGTACTCTAAACATAGTATATGTTTTATTGTAATTCTCCCTGAAACTGAGCTGTTTCTCCTTGATGCATCCAAAGCTTTCTCCTCATATGCTTATAGTTTGATCAAACCAGAGCAAAGATCCTCCTCCTGCTGGTGTGCTGTCCGTGGCTCAGGCGGCTGTTTCAGGGGGTCGGTCTAAAGTGGCGGGCCCGATAAGAGTGTTTGTCTAACACTCTCCATGTCAAAACACTCATCTATCTTCTCTGTATCTATCCCCACCAGAGAACAACGGACAGACGCTGATAAAATGGCTTTCCCACAACTGCTGCTGCTGCCGGGGCGGGGGTTATGAGCGGCAGAGGAAGGGGGGTGAGGTTTGAGGAGGACGTGTTGTGCAGACAAGTCAATGATGATGTATAAAACGTGCCTTTGATAAAAACGTGTGCAAGAAAGTTACTTTGCTGTGGGAAAAAACTATGGTGGTTTAGATTTCTCTTTGGGTTTTCTCTTAAGTTTATACTTCAAGAAGTCGTTTCTTTTCATCCAATTTAGACCACAGTTTAGCTAGGCTGGTTGAATATGCAACTCATATGTAGAGCTTACAATGCTCACCCTGGTGTCATGGGTTCAAATCCTGACCCCTGACAATTTGCAAAATGTCACTCCCAACTCTCCTCTTTGATTTCCAATGATTATACCATCCAATCAATTAAAAACATAAATAGACCCAAAATATCTTCCCAAAAACACTTATAACATGCCCACATGAGCAGAGTAAAATGACAGGTATCATTTAGCTCATCATGGTGAGTGGAGTCCTGGATCTTTGGTCTCTGTCCTGGTTTGTGTTACTGTAAGCAGCTTCGGCCCGGTCCACAGAGATCATGACACCGCTGCCAGACGCAACAGGAGCTGAGCGGAGCAGGGCCGGGCTCAGGTGGAGATCAGGGTTTGATCAAATGACCCTGCTTTAGGTGGGTCTCTATTTCACCTTCTGGATTAGAACCACCATTAAGGTCACAACACACAAAGCTTCAGTCAAGAAGAAAAGTGTGCTCTACACTGTATAAAATACCATTTACAGGTGTCCTCAGTTTAAAATTTAAGTTCGATTCACTACTTGATCTCATATGATCTTTTGAGTTTGGCCATCGTGACTTGTTATCTCTGCACTCCATCACTGTCTGGTTTGCCTCATTGTGATTGGCTGACTTTGGTCACATGAGCGTCTTATCTGACTGACCAGCTCCTCTGACCCTCGTTGTGAAACTGTGCTTGTGTTTGACCTCATGAGCCAACACAGATATTAACTATTAAAAAAAACTCTAAAACAAGCATCAGTTGGTCACTTATAAAAGCTCAACAGGTGGTTTAGTGTTGCTTTGTCAATCAGTAAAATTGTTCATATTGTGGTTTGTTGAAAACCTTTAGAACCAGTTAAGTTGATGATTTCTTTAAAAATAACGTTTAACTTTATTACTCGTCAGTTTTCATTTTCCAACTCACTTCTTTCTTCTTCATTTAGATGTTTGGTTTAACCTTCAGCAGGTTTGTTCTGAGCCTATGTTAAAGGTGAAAATGTGGCAATGAATAATTAGGCAGTGAATATTTAATCTATAGTCTAATTTTACACTGACTTTAAATTGATGTGTTATTACTTTAACATCAAAGTATTGATGGTATGATGAAGTGAGCTGTACAGAACAGGCAGCATCACTTACTATCAGTGGTAGGTTGTGCTCATAGTGCCGGTGGATTGAAGCTATCGCAGCGGCTACATTAATGAGTGTTTGTGGTAATCCCAGCAGGTTAACTGTGTTCAGTGGATAACAGACACGCAACAACCCTAATCCTGTTAATTACCCTCCTGCCCAGTGTAGACCTCCGTAATGACCTTATCAATATGGCCGCTCTGTTGCTGATACACCCTCGGAGCTCACATAGTGCTGTATGGACCGGGCTGGACGACCCATTTCCTAAAAACAGCAGGCTGGATGGGCTTGTTATCAATATGGAGCAGCCTCACTGTATGCACACAGCACACTCATTTAGCTCCAACACACACTCACAAGCACACAGCACATAGACACACACAACATTGACAAAGCCTTATCAATACAGACGCTTCAGCAGCCACTGGGGCGTCCAGGCCTCTTTGACGAGCCAACACAATAAAACAATCAGCCGTCATTAATGAAATGACTAACGCAATTAACCGATGAGTGGGAGGGAGGCCCGCACACAACACACATCACAACACATCACTCAAAATAGAGGCCTCACTTCATTAACAAGTTTTCAACGGCCCTCCATTTTGTTGGCAACATTTTAATCAAATTTTGAGCAGTACATTCATTGTTCAAGTTGCATTTGTAGTCTACATAAATTGACAAGAATATGCACTCATCACCAATCAGGCATGGTGATTATGTTCCCAATAGAAGGCCCCAAACACAACTGTGATGCAAGGTGCTTTCTGACACCCTTCTATCAGAACCAGCATTAACTTTGATAGATGTTGACCGCAACAGACAACCCTTTTCATATCCTTACATTTGCCAAATCGTAACGTTTCTCACACATTATGTTGATTTGGAATTACAGCAGTACTCTCTAGTAGATGCTATATGTAATTTAATAACAGTGGACATGGAGCAAGTACACTAAACTGGAAGTTCCTTCTTCCTTGCAGTCCTAATGTTATATTGTAATCTATCCATCTATCACTGGTTAGGTAAATGTAATTCACAGTGGAGTTTTCAATGCATAAATCAAGATTGAGCCCTGTACATCAGCGTAGCCCTGAAGAGCAGCTGCTGATTGGATATCAATGAGAAAAAAAAACACACAGGTGTAATCCCACACTGTTGTCCTCTCTATCTAGGCTAATTGATTTTAAAAAGACTATTGTTGAAATCAAATGAGCACATCACAGTGAGCCTATTGATTTTTTGACACCGTACAACAGGAAATCTTTATCTGCGGCCAACTCCGACCCCGCACTAATAGGTGGGGTTTAACCTCTGCTGAATGACAAATCCAACACCTCCCTGTTCTTTTCTCTGTTCGAGTCTACATGGAGAACACAGGCACAATAGTGGTCACTGGTAGTGACACAAAAGAACAGGATGGGACGAGTATGCCTCCACTAAACACATGTCCCACCAGACCACTTTTCCACAGAGCTTTTTCAATGGTGTGTTGGAAAAGTTATGGTGACCCAAATCCATTGTTTTCAGTAGCTGGTTTGGAGTTGTTTAGTTGCAACTAAAGGCCATTTTCCACAAGGCAGGTAAGGAGCGCCTGGGAACGGGTCCTACCCAAAGAGTAACGTGTTTCCTTTGCTCTGGATCGAGTTACTTTTAGTTTCTTTTAGTTCCGGCTCAGTGATGAAGAAGCCACCCTAAACCTCCATTTGTGATCCCTTGTTCCATGATAAGAGATAGGAAACTTTCCCTAGTCCGTAATCTAAAGAATCTGATATACTGTCAGTTAGGGCCATTGAAAAGTAAATAACCTTGCGCTGCAAGCTAGATTCTCACGAGATTTGTAAATTTATAAACTCGTGAAAATCCATCTTGTCTGGCTCCCGCTGATCCATTTAGCTTGGCGAACCAAGGTTTGCAGACAACAAGCCTTTTAGTGATACCTGTTAGCAAGATGGAAAGCCAAAAAAACATAAGGTAAGCAGCTATATTCTTTATAAAAAAAAACAAATTATCAAACAACATTTAAAAAAAAAACTATTTTACTATTGTATCTGATTTTTCGTTTACTAGCTATTCTTTCCCAAACGTTCTCTGCAGGAGCCTTCCCAGATCGACAATGTGTAGAACTCCACAAGGGGGCTACACATTATCAATCTGGCAGGTTAGAGGTGAATAGATTCTAAAACATACTTTTGCAACAAATACCAAGGGTTCTATAACAAACTATTAACCCATTAAGATTGTTTACACATATACCTCCTGAAGGAGCAGTCTTTCTACTCTACTGACTGTGCATACTGACATTAAAGTACAGTGTGTTTTTTTGTCAGCCCCAATTTTTTTTTCTTATTATGGGTTATGGAAAAGAAAATTATTCTTTTTATCCCAAGATATATACAGAATTTAGTGCTTTATATTGGACTCCTAGGTGCATAATATTTTATCTCCTAAATAAAAACAATTGTAAAGGTCATTCAAAAATGCACAGTTGCTGATTACTTCCTCATTGATGACCAGTCCCATCATTTCTTATATACTGATAAAAGTGCCTCTGTGTTCTTCTTTGTGGTCTCCCTCATGTACCCCGCTCCACCCTTGGGTCCCGGGAGTCCGGCTGGCTCGGGCTCAGCGGCAGATAGACATTTGTGGGATATGCATCTCCTGCTCAGGACCACACAATCATTTCCATTTTACCCTCTGTTGCACAGGCGAGATAAGACACCTGCGTAGCCTGTCTAATCAGATGAGCTTCAACAGAACTTTATCATTGACATTTACCACTGTTTACCCAACTAATTTCTCTTAACGGCACTGCTGAACTTTTATCTGCAAAATACATACAGCGCTAGAAAAGAGCAAGAAGCAAACATGCAAATTCACAAATATGTGAAGGAAGATAAAATGAGGAGGGGAAACTAAAGGCATTTTCTGTGCTCTGACGACGGCGGGGGTGAAACCCAACAAGTGACACCCCCATGCCACACTCCAGTAACTACAAATGCATAAACGCTGCCATTCACATGTGCATAGTCTTCATATAGGACTATATGCTATAGTGAAAGGAGATGTCCTTGTTATATTGGAGAAAATGCTTTTGTACACATCTATGTTAAAAATATGAGCAAATGAACAACTCTGACATTAAGCCTCATGGCATGTCCTCCATTTGTTACCGTGGACTTTCTAAGGTTACTATTTCCTCCCATTAGTCAAAGATAGTGGTTGGCAATGCCAATTAATGCAAACCCTGGCTCAGACTAACTAGCTATTGTCTGGGGTGTACCCTGCTTTAGGCCGATAGTTGTGGGATCGGTGGGGATAAAAAAATTGTCTATCTAAGACCTTAATGGAAAAAACAGACAAAAATAAATCCAATATGTATTGGTCATATCTTGTTATAAAACCTAAAATAATAATGTAAATAATGGCACAATTTGTCAAATTCAATGAATGTATTTATTTATATATAAGCAGAGGCCTTCTATTTTATGTGACAATCTTTGCAAAGGGTGACTCAAAATGTAATTACTTAAATCCTGTTTTGTTTTTGTATAGTTTGAGATCATGACAACCTTTTAATGTAACAAAACAATATGAAGCTCAGTATTAGTGTAAGTGGACAGTAGGACATGCCTACTGTCCACTTACACTAATACTGAACTCCATCTCTCAGGCCTCTCTCACTCTGTGGCTGTCACAAATTGAAAAGTGAAGACCTTCCAGAAACTCTGGCTGATAATCACACATAAATTAATTAGAAACTGTTTCTTGACATTCTCTACGCACAGACTGGGAGCGGCAAAAAGACTCAGGCAAAGCTACTAAATTAATTGTACGCTATGTGACTCTGATAATTAATTCAATCATTAATTCATGTCTGCTTTAACAACTCCTTCTGGCTCTGGCAGAACAGGACATTTCAATCAGTCCTGTATCGGCAGCGAGCGCACAAGGGGACATGGGCAAAAGTTAGACGCTGATAAAATTTCCTTATAAACTCGGGTCAATGAGAGAGTTTTCTTAATCTCTTAAATGTTTTCAATCAAAAGTCACATTTAGCGTAAGAGTGACCTGCACAGTACCGCTCAGGAGGCATGTTTTCAGCAGAATGTCCATTGATAAGTCAACACAGCAAGCATGCATTTGAAAATAAGTACATGACAGTTACTATGTGTTATTGCTATAAGTTTCTATACACTGCTGTAGTCATAGTAATGTAAAATAAACAGCAAAAGTCCTTCTTGATTTTCTAATTGCAATTTTTTTATTCTTAAAAAGTTCATTTTTAATTGTAAATTTTTTTCAAAGGTTGTAATCCTAGTTTAATTACCTGCACAGAATCCGTTTTTCAGTAAATACATTTTTCTTCCTTTTGCTAATCACAGTCAAAGAATGAAACTCCCTTTGAGCTTAGAAAGAAGGTTTTCAAGGTAATGTACTGATGAAGTTTTTCTGTCTCATAAAGTAAAGCAAAAACCAGCCCAATAGCAACCAACCAACATGCCACACTGATATGTTGTAACTCTGCTGAAGCTGTCTATATCTAAAAGACTAAACACTATCGGCCTGCTATTAAAAATGATCCTTCATATCTGCCTCCCATTCCCTGTTGTTGATATTAATTAAGCTAACTGTCTGAACCAGTGATCCATGGCTACACAGCTAATCACAGAGGAGTGTTTTGTGTTGCTCCTATAGGCTCTTGTGCACTGAGCCATTTGACAAAGTGATGTGAGCTCTACACTCTACAGTGAGTCGCTGCCGTACCATTGGATCTTTGTCTGCGTCAGGAAGGAAACTGTGAGGAGCAGATACAGCAGAGGACATAGGAGCAGGACACACCACGATAACACTCAGATATTAGGAGCACAGGCAAAATGTGCAAAAACTATATAGGACATATAGAGGGTTTTTGAGACACTTAATATAAAATTGAACACAAATCTTGTATTAGTGGCCTAAGACAGTCATGTCGGTAGGGGCGATATGGTAAAAACATAATATCACAATTTCATTACAATCAAGATATAGATTTTATTATATACTTTACATTTTCCGTCTTACACAGAATACTAGTGCTTCATAAAACATTTTAACTACAAATTCAATGTACATCCAATCCAGTGAAGAGCAGAGCCTAAATGAACGCACTGTATCACGATTCATCGATCTTCCCAGATTAGCAGATCGTCATATCTTCATATTACAATTCAATCTTTAATTAAGGCCATAAAACATCAGTGCTAAGGAAGGACATAGCTCTAAGTCATTTAGACAAGAACATGTGCACAGAATTAAATTGTAAAAAACAAAAATAAATCTTGTAAATGACATTCATGGGCAAAGTGTTTTATCATTCATCTATTCATTCACAAACACTCACAAATTTCTACAACATTAGCAAAGATACTAGAACTGTCATGGTGGGTGTAGTGTCTTGCCCAAGGACACACACAACTGGGTTGAAGTGAGGATTGAACCGCCAGTGTTAAGAGTTAGTGGATGATTAGCTCCTTTTGAACCACCCATGGTAACCAGACAAATTTCACCCCTTTTTTTTTTTTTAAAAAAGACCACAAATAACCCCAAAAACACTGAAAAAAACTATTCTGAAGTAAGATCCGAATGTAGAGTGTTTATAGGGACAGTGAATGGTAAAGTGCCAGGCTCTCTCCACTTCTGATAACAGATGGACAGCACCCAGAAATGTTGTTTAGATTACACCCTGCAGCGCATCAATCATAAGTGAGAGAGGAGGCATGGCCATCACTGAAGGACATAAACACTCAATGTCCACTTTATTAGGTACAGTATATGCATTCAACTGCCTGTTAAAGAATACCAAGAAAACCACACAACAGCGAAGCCAAGCCGGCCAAGCCAATTCATCCCCAAGAGACTGCTAAAGTTTAAGCTGACATATATTGTTGATGCCAGCGATCAGAAGCAATACTATACTTAGTAACCATGGTATGTAAAGGACCATATGTGCACCTTTAGGGAGATGGGATCCAATGGCAGAAAATCACACTGATGATTATTATGTTAGAAATTCCCCATAATCAGGGTGGATTAATGTTAGTAATTTTCTGCTCCATTTTCATCATAAAGGAGAGAATGACATGTCCTAAATATTTCGTGAACACTTTCATAGTTTAGTAAGCTTTGGACCACTCTGACAAATAAACCATTGTGTTTTGCAGGAGATGTGTGATTGACAGCTGGAGCTTACAGGGACGTCCTGTGAAGAGATGTGGGGTCTGCTGGGGGCTGATATGGAGGAAGGTTACTGGGGAGACACAGGAGATGTACAGTATGTTTAGATGTGTGATTGATGACCCTGTCCGGAGGTGGATTAGTGACACGGAAATGTAACTTTATATGTGCAAAAGGCTGGTCAATAATAGGCTTTTATCATTAGGTCGGATCATAAAGAAATGTATCAGTTTTCATGAGTTGAATACAGGCAGAACAAAAAGTCACACTCCAAAAAGCCAAACTCTAAAGATAGTTATTTCAGTTACAAAATAACTCCATTTTAGTCCCCTTTACTAAATGCATGTAGAGATGTGAGTACCTAGTGAGACCAGTGAGTGTCTTAATGCATCTTGATGCAATATTCACCACAGTGCTGGAGATGCCTATAGTTATTGTCATGTACATTGCTTCTCTCATGATCAGAAGCAGGTCACCACTGCTCTGATGAAGATTTGGTTCCTAATTAACTTCAGAGCCATATTGAAGAGGTGTGCTGTGAAGTAGTGCAGCCCACAGTCACTATGTCTGTCACTTGTGCATAATCTCAGCTCATCCTTCCATCTGTGACCCCAGCCGCTCCCACCACTCACCTGTAATTTCACTATCTGCCAGTCCTCATCTCCAGCTCTTATTGATCCTTAAACCCCTTCACCCACTTATCTCCGTTCCAAACTCACTGCTCAACATTCATGCCACTCTCATAGTCCTCGCTGTCTTTGTACAGGCTTTTCTTTTCTGCATGTACATGTAGCAGAGAAAATGATGGATGCCACTTGTTTTTGTTGTGTAGCTTGAGAGGACAATGGAGCATATTCTACCAACTAAAATACATAAAACAACAGGTGTCACAATTGAATGACATTCAGTCACTATGGGCTCAATTTATGAGTCACAAAAACTCCCAAGCATATTAAATCTGGACAGTAACACAGGTACTACATGCAGACTGCACTCATCATCATGTCTCAGCCAGGCCAATGATAAAACCCACAACCTACTTGCTAAGTTAACCACCATAGTATATCCCATACTACCAACAATTGTAGTCCAGTCTGTTTATTTCTAAAACCTGAAGAATAACTTTGTACATTTTTGCCAAATAATATTTTCTGGTCTTACAGCTGTTCTCTAATTCACTAAAAGTGCTGCTGTTTAGCTATTTACCTTTGCAACCCACAAGTTGCACTTGTTGATTAACTTGTGACCTTAGGACCTCTGCTGCTCTCATATTGACTTCTGACCTCAGAGTGTAGAGTTAACTGTCTACACTGTGGCTGAGCCTGATAACTATAATCATACAATTTTGAGTCCAGTAGCAAACTGAATACGTCCAATATTTACAAACCAAATCTGTGCATGTACCCCAACAAATGTTGGCTAAAGTGTTTAGAATTACAAACTTAAACGCAAAAAGCATAAATCCAAATAGGTTAATTTGGTCTTCCACATAATTAACAAAATAATTTTCTTATATAAACCAATATAGATTTGTACTTTATCTTCTTGACAGTTTGGACTAATGCTGCAGTCTTCCTCAGAAACATCACTGGGTGTTGCTGTGACATGTCATGTCAGCTCGTTTATACAGTTTTTGGCGCTGAACTGTATAAACCAGCTGACAGTAGTCGAAACTGTCAAGATGATAAGGTACAACTCTACACTGGTCTATGTATAGGAACATTATTTTGTTTATAGTATAAATGTTTACCACTAACTCCCATGTAAAAACATCCCCGCTGCCGCTATGCTCTATGTAACTAAAGAGAATGGGAGAGAAGTCACAGGAAAGGTATGAATTAAGTATCAGTTAACTTACACTAATAAATTTAGCTAAAATGCATAAGGGAAGTGTGTATTTTGTATGGGCATGTGTATGTGTATTTTATTAAAGGCATGAATAATTTCCTTGATATATTACTTGATAAGATGTTGTATGGGTGCACAATTGGACCCCTGGGAGCCAGTGGAGCGTGGGGTTTTCCTGCTTGCCCAGCAGCTCCTTATCCTGCGCACCAGAGTTATTTAAATGAGCTCATATAAAGCATTAGAATGGCAGCCATAATAAGGTTTATTATTATTTACCCATACTGTGTGTGTGTGTGTGTGTAGGGGTGTGTGTGTGTGTGTGTGTGTGTGTGTGTAGGGGGTGGCTGCTGGGTTATCATACACTGGTTAATTATAATGGAGCGTGAAGGCACACTATATGCATATTATCACCAGTGAAAGTCTCATTTATTTGGTCTAAGAAGAGGGAGATGTTGGCGGTGTCACATTTGCATAGCCACACACACATACAGAGGAACGGCTGTGAACGGCACAAGGTGCACCCTCATCACTTTGTCCACATGATAAGGGCTTTGTTTTTTTCAGCCTGATGCATCTGGTCATGGCTGGCTGAACGGAGCACTCAAGGGGAAGATGTTTGGAGAAAAGCTTACAGTTTGGCTCCATTGCTGTGGCCTCAAGCACTCACACACCACACACTTAGAGGACCCTTTGATGTGGTGTATTTTGGATAAAATATTTCTCCTTGACCTAAAGCAACCTGTCCATAAAGAGGTGTAGCAAACCTCTATGGCTTTGTAGACAGATGATGACTTGAAATGTGCATCCTCCATTATGGACACTATTTAAACTTATTCTAGTTAGGGGTAATAAATGGCTGGAGCTAACCTACCAACTATGGGCCAGAGGTAGGCTTAGTTATAAAGAGAATATTTAGAACAGCAAGTTGGTGTTCATTTCACCTTTCTAAAATGTTCTTAATGTCATGGTTAAGGTTACACTTTATTGTCCCAGTAGGTAAATTTGCATTTGACTCATCCCTCAATGCCACTGGGGCTGTGGGCAGTTTCAGTGCAGCGCCTGAGGGTCCATCTCCAGATCTTGAAGATGTATACAGCTGGAGGATTAACCTAATGTGCATGTTTTGGGTTGATGTGGGAAACCAGAGTACCTGGAAGAAAACCCACCCAGACACGGAGGAAAAACATGCAAACTCCACACAGAAAGGCCCTGGTGCCCGGTCCAGGACTCAAATTCAGAACCTTCTTGTTGTGAGGCAAGTGCTAACCACTGCACCATGCTCTTCTCTTGTAATAGGTGTCAAGTTAATTGATACATTGACATCTTTAGTCAAACGTTTGAGAAACAAGGCCAACACAGGTGCATGCTGGGATACCATCTGGTACATTCCTCCTTCATCCAACCTTGTGAATCTGACACTGAACTATTGCCCCTTACCAAAGATGTACACGTTAGTTCTTTCCTGACAAAAACATAGGCCTATATAGTGATAATGGATTAGTCCTCACTTCAGTAGAAAGAATGGGCCAACCGGAGCAGCCAATGACAGGGGATTACTATGACAGCCATTTGCATATCAAGAATTTTAAGCAGTGAAGGAGAAAAAATTGAACCCTGCAGCCTGCAAGGTCATTCAAAAGATTTCCCTTCCTTTTTCATAATTTATTTTGCATATCAGGCATTTATGGACACACACACAGTAGATTAAAAAGGCAGCTATCACGGCATCCCTGATAGGACCAACCTAGACTTCTGGCAGACACTATTGCACAAACCAAGGGCTCGGGAATGGAAGAGTGCTCTAATCCTGCTATGTTTATTATCTCTTTTAATTTGAATGTTGCTGGAAAGCAAAAAAAAAAAAGAGCTGTCCTGACTATTATCTGTGACTAAGGACTTTACTGCGATTGACAAACAACTCATTAGACTCACAGACAGTGTCAAACATGTCCGCCGTTAATGAATTATGGTATTATCTTTTAACAAAAGCAAATTCAAATGTTCTGTTGCTGTTGTCATCTGTCTGAAACAATAGAAACGACTGTCACAAAGAAATGTTTGAATAAATTATTGGAATAAATGAATAGATTGGTATCAATAGGTTACAACATTAATGGGATAGGAAATTAAACATGTCATATCAAGGGATGACTTTATTTCAAACTATTTTGGAGGAAAAACAGTTGGTAAATTGTTGCAAACAGTTGGCTTGAGTAAGTGTAAAGGCTAAGTGAGGTCAGTTAGCTACAGACAATTGTATATTGGCCTTGAGTTGTGTTTAACTATACAATTATATTCACAATGTGGCTCAGTGAAAAGAAAATAACAAAATATAAAATATAAAATAAAATAAAAACATATATCTAATAGTTAATATGTATGGTAACTACAAATTCGTTCCCATTTACAAATACATAATTAATAATAAGTGGTTAGCACAGGAATTTCCACAATATAATTTTCTTATTCAAAAACTTCATGTCATTTGCAGTACATATTGTATTGTGAATGTTGATTGGACAATAATGATAACTGTTCTCTAAAAAATGTGCCCTTAATTGTGACCAAATACCTTTAGCTGGTATTATTAGGCTTCAAGAATGCCTGTATAGTAAACCTCTGTCTCCCTCATGCTGTCTGTTTGAAGTGCCTGAGCTGATGTTGTATTCTTACAGGAGACGCGGTTATGACAGCAGAGGAGGAAATCTATTCAACTCTTAACAGACACGCACACGGCTAAAGGCAGATAAGTGAACTGCTTTAATTTTATTATTTATTTCCCGTCTTATCAAGGCTTTGTTTTGTTATTTATTTCTCTATGCCTTCAATGAGTTAAACAAACCCGAGAGATTACTACTGCCCTGTTTGTTTCTCAAGCTGCACACGTTTAATGTCCATCTCTCTGTGTCCAATGTGTGTGCATTTGTGTGTGTTGTGTGTGTTTTAATTCCAGGGGATGTCTTCATTATCGTCCCGTCCCAGCCTGTCCCTTTAATAGTAATTGGAGCGATATTAATTGGTGTTCGGCGGCTGGTTGATGGTAGCACCGTGATGCTGAGCTGATACGGCCCTGGCTTTATTTTATTGTTTTTTTTTTCTTTCTTTTTTCCTCCTTCCTCCAGTCTTCACAAACTAACAGGCGATTGAGCGTCAGGGTGGGGGGGGGGGCATCGGGGGAGGGGAGTAAGGGAGAGAGATAGCCCCTCTATCAGCTCCGGAGCAGGCGCTGTCTTTATCAGGAGCACGATTGGCAAAAAGGAAACTTTGACCGGTCTGAATTTTTCTCTTATCGTCGCCGACCCCCCTCCCTCCTCCTCCACTCCTCCACCTCCCTCGCTCCATCCATCCACCTTCTCCTCCGCTGCTCTCTCCATCACGCACCCCTGCTGCAGTGGCCCTACAACAGCAGGCATCTGTTTCTCGCATTGTTTCTTAAGATGGGACTGGACCTGACTGCTTTAAAAATTTTGTGTGTGGATCCAACCCAATTATTATTCCAATAAAAAATAACAACTGAACTGAACGTTTCCTCACAAAAATGTTAAAACTGGTACACTTTGCACATTCACCTGCATCACACTTTCCATCAAGGAATCATTCACCTAATCACTGTAACAAGCACTAGCACAAGCTGACACTAGCTTTTGTTCAGTGGCAATCTTCTTCACATTCACACACTTCACACACTCTTGTGGTAAACTACCTCTGTTGTTCCGGTCGCCCTAGGGGAGACTGAAGAAAAGGGCCAACTGCCTCTTTGACCACCACGACAATCACACTTACTTTCATACATCATACACAGACCCTGAAGGCAAGGTGCCTAAAAGTGTCTTGCCCAAGGACACAATTTGATAGAAGTAAGGATTAATGGGCCAAAGTTGCAGTATTGATGCCATTCTAGTACCTTTAACTTGAGTTTCGCAGATAAAAAAACCTTTTTAAAAATTTGTAACCAGACACGGTGGGTGAAGTGTCTAGCCCAACTGATGACAGTGTACTGACCTGGGCCACTCCAATGTTGTCCCTCTGTGTCTTCGTCACCTTCATCTTCCTCATCTTCACCACTTTGAACTGGGGCCTGCTCCTTCGTTGGCATGTCTTCATCTTCACGGCTACCCCTGGAATCCTGGCTCTGAGGTTCTGCATGCAGGAAAAAAGTATAGGGTTAATGTAAATAAAAGGTGTTAGCGGACACTTTAAACAATAACAAATTGGAGCAATATAGCAATGATTTGGAACTTAACATGAAGGACCTATTCTTCAAGACCAGGGTCAGTTCTTCTCAGTCTGACAGTTACCATGCACTATCAACAGGCACATTAATATAGATAAGAAACCAAGCCAAAACATTTATTGAAAGGTCTTAAAGTTACTGACTTTTGTGAACACACACATTTTGGTTTTTAGTTGATTGACATTTTGCTGTAGATTAAAAAATTTTGTACTAATTCATCTCTAAAAGCTTTAGGAAAAAGTATCGTGATTAATCACCTTGGCTCGTGGGCCCTATAGGTTGAAAATGCATATTGTCTTTTGCTGCTGCAAAGGTATTCTTTGTAAAACTTAATTTCTACACCTTTTTGACAATGATGGGACTTAGTAAGAAATTGAATAGCCTATTTATGTTGTATGCATGTAATTATTACTTGCAGGTCACTGCCACCGACACCAGAAACTTCTAGTTAGCAAGCTAGTGCTCTGGGAGCCAACTCACAGGCACCAACCAAGAGGATGTCCCACGCCAACATACGTGGACGTGCTAAGGAAGGATGCGGGAGTGGAAAGCTTTGCAGAGCTGACGGGATGTATGGAGGACCCGAAACAATTGGACTTGTCTGAGGACGACCTAATGACAGAGGGAGAGTGAGCAGTGAGGGCCAGTCACGGAAAGCGTACGGCGGGCTTTTGAAGTTCGCTCGCCTGCAGCCCGCTCGTTCTCCGCTGGTTGAGGAGTTTGTTAAGCCGCATGTAGCTTGTATCTGACTGTGGTGCAAAGAGAAGAGTCTCAAAGACCATTTAAAATGTATTTAAAACTCTCATTGATGCAAGTTTACTATTGTGCTGATGTACCTCTTTATCAACCAATCTTAATGCTCTTAATAGCAAATGAATCATTGTGTTAATTGATTTTGACGATCAGTGAAATTTGATCAATTTGAAAAAAAAATTATACAAATAGTTAACGCACTATTTTTAATAGCCTAGTTATAACACAGCAGGTGTATAGTGAATGTACAGTATAGGACCTGTATGGCCTCTCTGTGGCTGTTCCTGTCTGCTGATCAAAGCCTCGCTGCTGTAACACAACTCCAGATCTCACACACACAAACTCTTTGATTTGGCTCAGAGTTCCATCACAGACATCAATGTGACTGCCCAACTGCACATCACTGCAGCCCTTCAATGTACAGTGAAGAAAACAAGTATTTGAACACCTTGCTATTTTGCTATTTCTCCCACTTAGAAGTCATGGAGGGCTCTGGAATTTTCATCGTAGGTGCATGTCCACTGTGAGAGAGA